>JAKCPI010031011.1:0-42698 GCA_023213315.1 Euborellia annulipes
TTTCTTCTTTTAATTGAATATAAATGTTTTTAGAAATTAGAAATACAATAAAGGTCTATATAAAACATTTGGAAAAAAATGTATTTCTTGAAGGCTGGTTACACACACACTACGATTTTGGAAGGCGGTATAAAATCGGCCGATATTTTATCGGTAGCAGGTGCTTGCAGACTGCTGGATTTTGCCGGTCAAACAATCAGTTGCCACGAGGTGACATGAGGATTTTTTTTAACATCACACTTTCCCATTCACACTCACACTCACCTCACACAGTATTTTCGGCAACTCAGGCCATTTTAAGACTTTAGACTATAACCGTTGTAATTAATATAAATATTGCTTAGGGTCAGGCATTTCTATTTAAGCCTTCTGGTATCCAAATGGCTTAAATAAAATCATCGGACTGCCTGGGTCCGGACCCACTAAATCAGCCATTGCAATTAACACGCACTATCAAAACTAATAACTAGGGCTCGGATTTATAGGCACTAAAAATCTTTAAAATAGGCAGGCAACTAAGCACTAAAAGATTATTAAAATAGGCACTTAAAAAGGCATTTATCGTAAAAATAGGAACTTAAAAAGGCACTTAAAAGGCAGAAATTAAGAAATAATATAAAAAATTTTAAAAATTGATTTGATGTCTTATTTTTGGTAATCTGGTGTGACTGGTCGCACTGTTTACAATTTTTTTCTTAATTTTCGGTAATTTAAAGGCATAAAATTCAAAATATAAATAGAAATCCAAATTTTTAAAGTACTATTTTTTTTAAATTTACATTACAAAATAAATTTTTTTTTTCGAATCTCGGGGGGGGGGGTAATTAATCCCTTTGTCCCCCCCTTGAAAAATATTTTCTTGATAATCCAAAAAATTTTTAAATTTAGGCTATGTAGCTAGCTCGTAATAAAAATTGAAATTGACTATTTGAACTTAAAATGGGCACTAAAAAGAAGGCATTTATAGGTGAAATGGGCACTAAAACCCAAAATCGGTCAAAATAGGCATTATAGGCACTAACAAATGCCTCTTATTTTATTCAGAATTTCATGGAAACGTATACATATCATATTTGACTCAAATTTTTTAAGCTTATAAATTAAAAAAAGGCAAATAGGGCGAAATCCGAGCCCTACTAATAACAAGTTAAAACGTGGTAACTACAATTTCACTGAGCAGTCGAGACTGGAATGGTCGGTGAAAAATCGGTGAAGTGTGCAAGCGGGTATTTAGTCACGTACGCCACTAATTCCCGGCACTGCCGGCGATTCAGTAGCGGTGGCCGGCTGCTGACCAGTATTTTGCCGGCGACGATCACCGGTCGGCGTGTGTGCAACGTCCCATTCCCACGCCTATGGTTCACTATTGGAATTTGGACGACCGGCATAAAATCGGCCGTCCAAAATCGGTGTATGTGCAACCAGCCTTACTCTTTTATTTTTTTAATTTAAAAAGATTTCCCCCCTCTTGCTCCCTCCTGCCAAAGGGGAGGGGAGGCAATGCACCCTTGCCCTTCCCCCCAGTTCCGGCGCCTATGGGTATTTGGGTAGCGCTAATTCCAAAACTGTCATCCAGTATTTGCCCTACCACGTCTAGTTTCAGAGCTATAGGGGAAAATTAAATTTTCGGCTCTTATTTTTGAATTACCTTGAATACTTTTAAGGCGTTATCTCTTAAAAAATAATGCCGATATATAAATTACAAATAAATATAAAGTTGATGTCCAATAGGTGATTTAGTGGTGCTATTTTAGAAAAATCGAATTTTTTCATTTTTTTTTAATTTTGGACAATTTTTTTTCCATTCCTGAATTGCAAAAAAACATATTTTTAACATATTCTATAGTTCGTTAACTTTCCGAAAATCATTCTTTTTGCAAATCTGTTTATAATAATATTTATTTATTTATAGCCTTTTATTGGTTCGCTAGTAGTTTTTTTACATAGCAATTTTACATTGATTTTTTTTTTTTTTTTTTTAATAATATACATATGAATAAATTAAAAATAAAAAAGTTTTCTTAAAGTGGAACCAGGCCCCTACGGGCATGGGCCTCTCCCAGTTGTCTCCAGACTCTTCTTCTCTTGGCGATTCTGGTCCATTCTATTCCTGCAGTCTTCCACAATGTCGTCGGTCCATCTCGTCCGCTGTCTTCCCCCTTTTCTCTTCTTGTCGAGTGGGCACCATTCCGTAATTGTCCTCGTCCATCTGTCCTCTTCTGTTCTGGCTATATGTCCTGCCCACCTCCATTTCATACTTTTAATATTCAGGTTGATATTGGCCATTCGCGTTTTCCTATACATATCACAAATTCTGGCCCGATCTCTTCTTCTTACCCCTAAGATGCTTCTCCACTAGGGATCTTTGGGTAGTTTCTAATCTTTTTTTCATTTTCTCTGTCGGCGACCAAGTTTGTGCTCCGTATGTATGAGTGTTGGCAATACGCATTTTTTTAGGACACTTATTTTTGAGTTTAGCTTTTTATCTCTTTGTTCTTTAGTATGGACTTCATTGACCAGTATTTCTTCCAGTTCAAGCCAATTCTGCGACTTAGTTCTTGTCCCGATCTCTCTTGGGAAGCCTATGGACTGCCCAAGATAAATTGTTTCTTCTTTACATGGGATTGGGGGTTCATTTTGAGCAAATTTAATATTTATCTGTTCACCATTTGTTACAATTACAGATTTTTGACAGTTTATTTTTAGACCAACCTTTAGACTCTCTTCGTTTAGTTGTTTTAGCATTGTTGTAATTTCCTCTTTGGATGTTCCAATCAGAACAATATCGTCCGCAAATCGCAAATTATTTAAAAATTTTCCATTTATTTTTTTAATCCCCACTCGTTCCCAATTGAGGTGTTTAAAAATTTCTTCCAATACACAATTAGAAAAGAATAGGCGAGAGCGGATCCCCTTGCCTTACTCCTCTTTTAATAGGGAAGAAAGGTCCCGGCTCTTTCAAAACGATTCTGGCTTGGCAATCATTATATATATTTCCTTAATAATTGCGATATAGTTAATGTTCTATGCCTTGTGAGAATAATAATAACGAAATTATAAACAAAATAGTTAAATATATCTAAATAGTTAAAAGTTTATTCCTATGATGTCTATTTTCAGAGAGAGAGCAAAGCGCCTAAAAAAGCTAGGCAGCCAGTGTTTTTTTCATCATATACTTTGATAATTGTTTTTTTGTTTGTTTATAATTTCCTTTAATAGATTTTGAATGATTTTTTGAAAGCTAAAGAATTAAAAAATATCGGAAAAAGATGTGTGTTTTTTTTTTTTTTGAATTCAGGGATGAAAAAAATTGTATTAGGGGTGTCCAAAGTTAAAAAAAAATGAGGGGTGAAAATGAACAAAATCGGCCAAAAAGTACAAGTACTTTTTTAGTTTTTCGATTTTCTCAAAATTGTCTCTAACGATTTTGATTAAAAATTAGGGTGTTGGCTGTGTCTTCTACACAGCCGGTGGCTTTTTAACGTGACAACGTCTTTTGCTTGTCTTCAAAAAATCTTTTCTTTCTCTTACCTATATTGAAATATAAAGAGGGAAAGTATTGTTTTTTTTTTTTTACTAGTACTTTGTTCCCATTAATAAACATGTTCAAACATTTTCAGTGAAACAATATATGACAGGTGTGGCCAAGCTTTTATCCATTAAGGGCGACATATGCTTAAAAAATGAGGTTTTTCGAGAAAAAAACCAATTTTGGAGTTAATTACTCGGGATTTTTTTATTTATTCTATTAGAGGTTTCCTTTCTGCACCAAATGACATCTCATTTAGTCTGATCTGATTAGCCGTTCGGAATCTACAGGGGTTTAAAATTTCAAATTAGAATTTACCGCAGCGCGATAAAAAAAAGAAGGAAAAAATAAATGGTGAAATATTTAGCTGAAAACTCATTCTTTCTAACCGTTTATTCCCCATAATTATACCTTTTAAGACAGGAGTTATTCAAGCCGATAAACTTTTTCGTGCATGCCTTCCTAACCTGCCACTATAGACACATGATTTGTAAGACGTTGTCACGTCAAAATTCACAAATCAACTATTTTTTAGATGCCCTTTTAAGTATATCAGTAAAATTTGTGGTGAAAATTGTTTGAAGTACACTTTACTGATGTAGTAGTTCAGATTTTCCAAATTCATTTTCCGGCTCTTCCTTCCATAGAGACAATGTTAAATCCCTATGGGGATTTGTATGTTAATTTGGATTCAAAAGGGGGTCCCCTTTGGAACTTGGATTTTTTTTCAATTCTTACAAAATTTTGTATTTATTTTGGATTCCCAATTGTGTATAAAATATCCAAATATGAGATTAAAATTTTGAAAAATAAAATAAATATCAATCTGATTTGTTTATTCTTTTTCCACAGACAAAGGCCATTTGGGTTGAGTCAAGGGATTATGGGAAATGTTTTTGCAAGGACAAAGAGGAAAATTAAAATGGAATTATTTTTTTTTTATAAAAACTTTATTAAATAGAAAGAATTCATTTTCTAAAATTTCCTCATCACACTGGATGACGTAAAACTTAAGAAAATATCAATTTTAGTCAAATTTTCTTAGTGTTTCTTAAGGCCACCATTGGCGACGCAGTTCTCAACATCTTGGACGATAACGTCGAGGTCGGCTTCAAGTTTCTGTACTTGTGGTCCGACGCAATTTTCCAATTTGGCCTCAGCAGCGACAAGATCGTTGACAAGAGTGGTGAGTTTGTCAATTTCGGTTTTGACCTTTGGTGCCTCCTCAATGCCCAAAGCGACTAAACATTCAACTTCACCAAGTCCTCCGATGGCTTTGCAGTCTTGGATTTTCTTTTCAACTTCATCGATGAGAGCTTCAAGTTCGGGCAAGAGAGTTTTCACTTCGCCGATGATCTAGAAAATAAAAAAAAAACAAAAAAATGAAATCGAGTGTCGCAAGTCGTTTCAGGACATGATCCGGATACACACCTTGAGGGCGTCGGGGAGTTCACCAACAACGCAAGCTTTGATTCCATTTTCGGCGTCAGTTTTGAGTTTCTCAATGTCTGGGACGGCGGCTTCGCCACATGGGCCGGCCAACGACACGACATCCTCAACTCGTTTAACGGCGGCGTCAATTAATTGCTGTGCTTGTGCAAGAATTTGGGCTCCATTTTCAGCAACTTGGCTGGCAAGATTATTTACTAAATTTTCGGCTTCTTTAAGAAGGGCTTTAAGTTCTTCGAGGACATCGGTAATCAAATCGGCTGGTTTCACGCTACCTTGCTTGGGGGCGGAATAAGCCTAAAATTAAAATTAAAAATTAATCAATCGAGCAAAATTTGGAAAAGTCTTTTATGGAGAATAATATTCTCAAATGCTGTTTGGAAAGACAACACTGTTCTCCACAACCCCCTGAATATATTTCCCTTGAAAAATCAAATTAACTCTTTAGCGTACCGTATTATTTGAATAAAAAAAGAAATTAAAAGTACAAAAATTACAAAAGCCACAATTGCGAGAAGTTAAAAATAAAAAAGACTGATAAAGAGGAAAATAACTTTTTACCCAGACAAGGTAGAGGGGGCGGGGGGGTAAAGGGAGTAATTACTTCCCCCGAGATTTGGAAAAAATATTTTTCTTGGAAATTAGATTTTATTTTTTATTTATTTATTTTTTTTAAACCATTTTGGACTACAGAGGCCATTTAGGGGAGTATATTTATTAATATATTTAAAAAAAAATACATAGTACCGCTGGCTACTGGGGGACGTTCCACACGCTGATTGCTTGGGGTCACCAATCCCAACCTTTTCCCCCGCTTTGGCATATATTTTATTTTTATTAATATAAAATTTTATTAAATAGTATATACATTTCGACCGATATTCCGGCCTTTATCATGATATGGACCATTTATTTTGAAAGTGGTGTAAGTACATTAAAAAAAACAAACAAATCAGATATCACATAATTTATGATTAAATTAATGTAAATTTTATATGTATAGCTAGTGGTAAATTTCTTAAAAAATTTCCATGTTTTTTACAATTGAAAATTGGTCGAAGATTTTTTTAATAAACAACTTTCATTTTCTCGAAACAATAGAAAATGGACTTAAATCACTTTCAAAATAAACGGTCCATATGTGCTGTTTGCCTCGAGCATACAGTGGCTCTACAACAAGTACATGTATTGATGAAGTCCGAAACGTCGACAAGTGAATGAAATAAAGCAGAAGAGAAATATAATTTTTCTTTATTTGTCTGTTTATCTCAAATAATTAGAATTTTTGTCCTATGGACAGGATATGGTCCCTAGCAGAAGAGGCAAGCACTCTACCACTGTGCTATATGGCCCAAGAGGCAAAAATATTACCCCCACCCTCTGGATCCGCCCTTGTACCCTGGTGAATTCGCCTGTGGTCTTCTAGCACGAGTCACGTGTCAGAGCGAGGAGGCGAACATTTATTCGCAACAATCGCTTTTCCATCCATTGTTAGTTGAGTTTGAGAGCAAAAAAATAATTTTTTTGATCTCTAACTAAACTGAAAGGATTTAATTTTTAAATATAAAAAAAAAAAAACCCTTTATTTTGTTTTCCAAAATAAACTTCTTGAGTTGGTCTTAATTTATGAATTTTTATTCATTTTCCTCGATAAAGATATAAAAAATTTTTTTTCTTAATTTTCATTTTTTTTCGGCTTCAGATGCAATTTAATTTTAATTTCTTTATATGGACCCTGTTACGCATTAGTGTGTCAAGCGCCAGCTACCGAGTTTTGAGAAAATCAACATTAAAGTTTTTTTGGGCTAATCTTTACTATAAAGTTCGCTCCCACCTAACATGCTTTGGAAAAAAAAATTGTTTATAATTGGAGAAGGAGGCCGAGAGGGGCGGATAATATTTTAAAGAACTTGCAGGGGTCCCTTGTCGGAGCAGGCTCGAAACGTTCGGTCGGTTCTCTTTTAGATTAAAAAATGTTCATCAAGAATATTAAAAAAAAAACATGCATATTAAAGAAAAGAACGAAAGAATCATGAACGAAGAGCTAATGTCAAAAAAAGAACTAGTCTCTGGTGAGAGCGAACTTTATAGTAAGGATTAACCGAAATTTTTTAGGACATATTTCATAAAAATACTATTAATTCTAGCATTTGAAACAATATTCCGTGCTTGACTCAATTTTTAATTTTTTTGGCCCTTGACACACTATTGCGGAACAAGGTCCATATATCCAACCCATCCGAGTTTATTTATTTATTTTTCTTTTTTAGATTCCCCCTTTTCGGCTGCCGAGGCCATTAGGGTTTTTTATTTTACAAAATTATTAAATTTATAGAGAGCCGATGGCTGCCGGGGGGGGGGGGCTTTTGGGGGTCACCAATCCCAAATTTCTTTAGAGAGCCAATTTCCTTGCCGAAACATTTTTTTCTCCTCGCGGAACCAAAATTTTTCCCCCGCCCGGAAAAATATTTTACCTTTTTTTAGAGACGCCAATTTTTTTGCCGCCGCGGAACCACGAATTTGGTTTGCCGCCGGAACATTTTTTTTCTCGCCGGACCAAAATTTTTTACCGCCCGAAAAAATAGGTTTTTACCGACTTTCGAAAAAAAAACCGGTTTTTATCGAATTAGAAGTTCGTTACCGCGTTTTCGGTAAAAAAATTTTTACCGGTTTTTACTGGTAAAACCGGTTTATCGTCCAGCCCTATTTATAGTAAAGATTAACCAAAATTTTTTAGGACATATTTCATAAAAATACTATTAATTATAGCATTTGAAACAATATTCCGTGCTTGACTCAATTTTTAATTTTTTTGGCCCTTGACACACTATTGCATAACAAGGTCCATATATCCAACCCATCCGAGTTTATTTATTTATTTTTTTTTTTAATTCCCCCTTTTCGGCTGCAGAGGCCATTAGGGTTTTTTAATTTTACATATTATTAAATTTATAATACCGATGGCTACCGGGGGGGCGTTCTGGGGGTCACCAATCCCAGATTTCGCTTCGCTTGAGTTTATTCCGTGCTTGGCATTACTTTAACCCAACGATCTTGGTGGCGGTGGCTCTATTCCGCCAGTGCCTCCCGGATAACAAAAATAATTTGATTTTTCGAATGAAATTTATGCTGTATTTGTCTCGAGGGTGGAGCCTTGAGCTTAGGCAACCCAAATGCTTGTCTTTTATCTCGAGTACATTTGGCTCTAAATAGAAAAAAAGCGTTGGGCAGTCAAAAATAAAAAGAAAAGAAAAAATACTCACTTGGGCCAGGCAAAGGGCCAAAAGAACACAAAGTAATTTCCCAGACATTGTTTAGGCGTTCACTTGATATCAAATGATAAAAATTCTTGCGAATTCGTCGCTATTTATACTCGTTAGAGGTTTGGGCACTTGTGATTCGAGGAGATTATCATTGCTGATATCCATTAAGAGAGAGAGATGAAAAAAAAAAACCTTTTTAATTTTAAATTAATACGCTTTAATTAATTCCTTATCTAAAAATATTTCTTTTTTTTTCCATTCGATTCGAATTCTAGAAAGTTCTTCTTAGGAAAGCATCTTTTTTCCCCGACTCAGGAAAATTTTCAAAGAGGCGATCTAATTAATAATTTAAGGAGTCGCTGCTGATATTTGAACCGAGGCTAAGTGTGGGGTCCTGTGTTTTCAGCTCCGTTAATCTAAAAAAAAAAATTAAAATTTTAATAATCAAATAAACTAAGAACTAAATTTTGAAATTATAAAAAAAAAAATTTCTCACTTTTTTATTATATTCATGAAGGTTTGTTTTCAGAATTTCAGTCTTCAGGAGCCCCCTCCCCTTCCCGATTCCCTCCAAACTAAAGACATGGGATGATATATGGACCCTGTTATGCAATGGTGTGTCAAAGGCCAACAAATTCAAAATTGAGTTAAGCACGGAATATTGTTTCAAATGCTTTAATTAATAGTATTTTTTATGAAATATGTCCTAAAAAAATTTATATTTAATGTAAAAGCATAAAATTATTTTTACAATATTTCAATGCAGGATTTTACATTTTGCAAAAATGATTTATGTACCTAACACGTTGTTTTTTATGACGTTAACAACCAATAAAAAATTATTTAACCTATATTATATATTGTTTACCTTAAATAAACCAAAAATCTTTTTTTTTTTGAAAAATGAGAAAATTTTCCCTGAATTCGTAGATGTCAAAATTTAATTTTTTTGATATTATTCCTGATAATGAAAATGAGGATCAGAGCGATTTCAAAAGACAACAAAATAAATAATATTAAGTCAATTTCATTATTATAACTTTGATTTACTGTTGCCATGTTCACTTCCATTCAGGAATTAATTGATGAGAAAATTTTGTATTTAATTTTAAAACATTAATTCTATTTAACACTGATTAATGTAATTTTGATAAAAAGTTTCTAAGCTATTTAGTATTAAATATAACCATAAAAGAACTTTAATAATATCTCTGTTTTAATTTTTGAATTATAACCTAAAATTATTTTATTTATTATCAAGAGACTTTGAAGCATTTTTACAAATATCCAATATAGAACTTGGAGAATTTTGCAAAAATAATTTTTTATATTTTATTTTTTTTCTCTAAATTAGTCATATTTTTAGAGATAATTTATGAATATCTGCCATAATTACAGTATTTACTTGCACAATTGACAAAAAAAAAAATGATATATAATCTAATCAAAACAATTTAAATCAGAAAAACTTTAATGTTGATTTTCTCAAAACTCGATGTTTGGTCTTTGACACACCATTGAATAACAGGGTCCATATATAAATTTAATATTCATGTTTTTCATCCCGAAATTGAAAAAAAAAAAAAATTAATCGGTGAATTTTGGAATCCTACTACATATTCCGTGACAAAAGAAAATATAAGTACATATTTTAAAAAATTGTTATAAAAATTTTGCCCTAGAAGTGTCCAGACCCAAGGAAAAAATGAAATATATAAATTATTATTCCAAATCTACTTTTTTTTTTGTTTTAAGTTCTTCCCCGGCATCTGAGGCCATTTAGACCCTATATATTTCAATTGATTGGTGTCCAATTCATTTGAAATAAATTTCTCGACTGGGACTTGACCTTTGGCCCCAGAACCCAATATTCTCTCTACCTATGACTAGAGACACGAAAAAAGTACGATACTTTTGATTCGATACTAGTACTTTTTTTTACTCGATACTATTTTTTCGATACTTTACTCATATAAGTACTTGATTGCCGGTATCGAATGAAAAGTACTCATTCAAATATAAATGTTTTTTTAAAGTCTTTTCGGCATCTTAGGCCATATAGACGTTACACAAATATTTTAATTACAATTCTGCTAAGAATATCGTATGTTCTTTTATTTTTGTGTATCGAGAGTTCATTCCTTTTTGAGTTATTTAATTTAATCCACAATTTTTGATATTTCAGTTGAAATTCATTCAAATGATTGTGAAAATGACGTCAAATTCACGCTAAAAGGGAATCGCCTCCTTTTAATGGCAATTTCGAGAAAAGCAATCAAACAGACATTTAAAAGCAATAAAATCTCTTTCAGAGAAATTTACATAAACATTATGTTTTGATATTTTAACTGGAATCGATCTTCTTGAAATTTAAGATTTTTTCACAATAAATTAAATTGATTTCAAGTGAAATATCAAAGAATGTGGGTTAATGGGAATTACTCAAAAACGAAAAAACTCTCGATACTCAAATTTTATACTTAAGTCAAGTACCTATGTCGCAAGTATTTCAAGAAATTTCAATCACATCAGCCAAGGGGTACTAGTACTTTACTAAGGTATTTTTTCAGATTTTTTTTTCAATTTCTCAAAATTCGTTCTAAGGATTTTGATTAAAATTTTAGATACTCTTTAAAAAGTAGCCAATATCAAAATTATTGTGTGGTTTTAAGAAACCACGATGCAAGTGAAATAGAAAAAAATGTAACTGACAGCGAGAAAAGACACTTATGTTATGCGACGTTGCCGGACTGGTCTCACTCTCGAATCTTCCTTATTTTTAAATATTGGCGACTGTCATTTTGGAGAATTTTTTTGACTTTCTTGTTAAAATATCTTTAAAAGCGGTCGGCAGAAACTTTTGATTTTATGTTTAACGTATTCCTCGGAAGTGAATTGATAAAATGTAAGTTTTTTTGTTTTTGTATCTAATGCAAGGTGGCTATATAATTCGATATGTGTGCGTTTCGTCGTCATTCCCCATAGGCTACATGTTAAATTTCAATTTTTTAAAAATTAATTACACGATAACCCTGTGTCAGATCTGCTTCAAAATTTTATTTTATACGTATTTGATAGTGATTAATAACATATTAAAAAATTAGCTTTTAATCTAATAAAGTGCTTTAATGTCCGAACAACCTTAATAATTTCATTTTTTTCCTTATTAAAACTTTGTGATAAATAAATGAAAATAATCCGACCTTTTTTTTTTCGTTAAAAAAAAAAATTGTTAAGATGATATCTTTTGCTAAAAATATTCACGTTGATATTTTTTTTTTTTCTCTCTCCTTGTTAACCTTTAAACCGTCAGAGATCAATTCAAATTAGCTATCAGGTGTGCAATGATTAAAATCAATTAATCTTATCATCAATCGAATTGATTCATCGACTGTCAGCAGACCAATTTTCGACCTTTAATAGTACAAATCAAAATCCATCAATAATATTTTTATTTATTTTACAATTTATTTTAAAAGAGAGCTTCCGGTGTCTGTCTGTAATTCTTTTTTTTTTTTTTTAATGAAGTGAAACTATTGATTGAATGTTTTTTTTTGTGGTCTTTTGCAATCTCGAATCAAAGATTAACTCCGATTATTTTGATCATTCAAATGAAGCTTGAGTTAAGGTGCGCGTCTCGGGGTGCTAATTTTGGGAGATTGCAGCCACAATTTTGAAGCTATCGACATCAAATTCTTTTTTAAATTAAAGTTATTTAAAATATCTACAACTTATAGAAGCCCTTTTTTTGATTTTCGAAAAAATAAAATTTTTTTTTAGATTAAGGTTGTTCGGACATTAAAGCACTTTATCTGATTAAAAGCTAATTTTTTAATATGTTATTAATCACTATCAAATACGTATAAAATAAAATTTTGAAGCAGATCTGACACAGGGTTATCGTGTAATTAATTTTAAAAAAATTGAAATTTAACATGTAGCCTATGGGGAATAACGACGAAACGCACACATATCGAATTATATAGCCACCTCTGCATCAGATACAAAAACAAAAAAACTTACATTTTATCAATTCACTTCCGAGGAATACGTTAAAAATAAAATCAAAAGTTTCTGCCCAACGCTTTTAAAGATATTTTAACAAGAAAGTCAAAAAATTCTCCAAAATGACAGTCGCCAATATTTAAAAATAAGGAAGGTTCTGAGAGTGAGACCAGTCCTGGCAACGTCGCATAACATAAGTGTCTTTTCTCGATGTCAGTTACATTTTTTTTTTTTTCCATTTTACGATATTTTTTCTCGCAAATCGTCCATTGTGTTTAAACTGATTTGCATTAAACAGTGTAATATATTAAATAAAATAAAATTTAAGGCGTTTAAGATTTAAAATAGATAGTTGATGAATGCAATGTTGCCAGTTCTATATTACGTGAAAAACTGCTCAAGTCAAAAGTCATTCATTTATTATTTTTGGTAATTAAATTATTAACTTAATCCAATTATAAACTCTGATAGGTCACGACTAAATTATAATAAGGAATTTTGGCATTCAAATTTTTAATTTTATTTAAAAAAAAATTTAGATTCTATTATGACTTACGATGTTCTATCCGAACAACCTTAATCGCGTTAAATAAAAGATATTTTAAAAAAATTCGCTCTATATCTTATAGATAATGAAATTAGTAATCATTGTGTTAAAAACTTAATTTTTCACCCTTAAATAATTAGCTGGAATCTTTCAAATGAAATGGAATAAATCCCTTGTTTCCATATGGGAAAAACTAACGCCATCTCTTGCCGCCTAAAGTAACTCGGTACTGAATCGTCTTCTAACGACCTTTCGAGACGCGCACCTTAAATTATTGTAAAGAGTTTCTTCCATACCTCCAAATTTTACATCAATGAGGATTTAAACTTTCGAAAACGTTCTCGTTGAAACATTAAATATACAAATTAAACACTAGGTTATTTGTATATTTAATTTTAAAGGTGAATGTAAATACGTTTCGAGGGCAGCAGGTTTTGGAATCATCATTTATTTTTATTAACAAAACTGAATTCCAAAGAATTTAAAAGTAGTGTCTTCCCATAAATAAATACAGGTGGTTTTGCTCTCTTGGTCTTGATATTTTATTGTATAACCTCTTTTGTACTCCAGTAGAGCCATGAAGATGGTATCATAGACTACCGAAACGTCGGTGTGGCCTCATCAGATTTAATATCATCTATTCAGGAGATAAGGACCTCAGGGCTTGACTACGGAGAAGAGCAACAGTCACCACAATCGTTGCAGTTGAGCGACAAAACCTCGGGTGGGAAATCAGCATGTGGAACGTCTCTCGATAGCCATTATCAAATTAAAACATAATTAATGGCCAAATAGGGAAATTAAAACAAAAAAAAGTGTTAAAACTTTGCCATTTAATAAAAATTTTTGTTTAGTGTTGAACTGTCGTTTATTTTGATAAAATACGACGTTTCGGCCACTCATTCTATGGCCTTCTTCAAGCACAAATTTCACAAAACGTCTACTCTTCTGAAGAAGGGCAGGATGAGTGGCCGAAACGTTGTATTTTATACAAATAAACGACATTTCAACAGAAAAACAAGAATTTTGAATATATGGGATGGAATCGGCCAAGGGGAAATTAAAAAAAAAGCAATTTAGCTGTCGCCGTTTCGAACACCAAACACGCTCTTCTTCAGCACTATATAGATTGGTGCTCGAAACGTCAATAAACAAAAAAATAAAAAAATATTTCAATCAAGTAGCTATCATTAATTAAAGGTCTTCTCTGAAAAAAAAAAAAAAAATTCTTTTAAAATGATTTACGACAAAATATTTTTATTAATTATCGTTTCATAAGTGAAGCAACAATTTTGTTGTATTTTCTTATTTTGTTGTTTCACTACAAGATTCAACAGTATCAACAATTTTGTTAACGCGTCTTTTAAGTTTTTGCGTTTGATAATTGACGCAAAGTTGAACATCTTCTGTTAGTTTGTAGATAGTGAAAACATTCGGGACAACTTGGCTCGTGAGGTCATCCAATTTGATATCTTGCGAGGTGACAATATTCGCTAAACAAGAGGTCAAATCAGCGGGACTTGCAGCTGCGTTGCATTCTTCTATTTCGGCTTCAATATTTTTAACAAGTTTCTCAGCAATTACAAGTAAAAGTTTCACTTTCTCAATCACCTGCAAAATATCAATAAATAGCTATTTATTTATAGTTATAGGTAATAAATAGAGCCCGGATGTTGATGCAAAATCAAATCTTAAAATATGCATGCATTAATTCACTATAAAATGACCAAGTATGCACAATGAAGGGAAAAAGAGTAAAGTATGCTCTTTATCACAAATTGAGTCGCATTTTATGTTATTTTTTTTTTTTTTAATATTTGACATATTGTGTTTCTTTTATTGTTATATCTATTAAATAAGTAAATTTTATAAAATTAAAATATAAGCTCATCATCAAATAAATAATCAATTCGTATTATTTGAGGTTAAAACAGAATTGAACTTATTTCCAAGAGATGTAGAATATATATATCTATATATATATATTAGCCATCTTTGAAATTTTATACAATGTTTTCTAAAATCACCATTTAGTATTATAAATAAATTAATGAAAAAAAAAAAATTAAAAAAAAAATTCAATGATATTTTAATGGCTGAATTTATCGTCGGTGGAAAATTGTATTATATAAAGTCCATTAGTAAGTAAATAGTGATAATAGGACTTTCATTGTTTTTGTACATTTTCCTATGGGCTTGAGTCAAACAGAACGTTCTTTCTTTTAAGGTTTGTAGCCTACTGTCGGTTGTATTCCTCCGGCTTTCCGGTTCTTTACCTAAATCTCCGGCTTTTTTTCACAATAAATTCATTTTATATCACAAAATTACAAAAAAAAAAAATGCTTGTACGGGATTCGAAAAAAACAAAAAACAAAATCAAATGAGATTCGTATAGCCTGCTAAAACAAAAAACGGCACCCCAGTTGAGCTTCGCCCTCTCCGCCCTCAAAGGCTAGTTACGCCGCTGGTGTTACTGTATTTGAAATTAACAAAGAAGTGTTAAGAAAAATTGCGATTCAAAAAAATGAGATTATTTTGCTGCGAGTATGAAAAGCTCAGACTCCGTCAGGGAATAGAGCTTGTTTTATCTGTCCTTACGGCGCCAATAACTCAATAAGGGTGATTTTTGAATTATGACAGCAAACGAGCGATATGTTGACACAAAAAATCTGGTGTGATTACCGAAGGAAAGAGAAAGCTGTGTGCTATGCGATTTTTTTTTAAATTTTTGTCACATAAATTAGACTTTAAAAGGAAAATATTTAAAACATGCTTTTTTTCTTTAAAAATATGCATGAAAAATAAGGTTGCTTTGGCTAAAAAGTGGCAAAACATGCATAGTGCGTGGAATTTGAGCAAAAAAAAAAAAGCCAAAAACGCTAAGAACAAGGTTATTTCGAATCGAATACTCATCAAATGGATAACTCCAAAGTGTCAGGAACGTATTCAAATTTTATGATTTGCATCAACATCCGGGCTCTAATAATAAAAGAAAGTTAAGAGGTAGTACGTACTTCCGAACCCTTTGTGGTTGCAATGTTGATGCATTTCTCAATAGCTATTTCGACGTCTTTTTTTGCCTCTTCCAGTTGTGGTTCAGCCGTTTTGCCACATTCGCCGGCTTTGCTCACTGCGGTCTCAGCAAGGTTCAAGACACCCTCATTGGCGACGTTGGCGGGCTCCTTTAGTTCTTGTCCGCCATTCTGAATGATGTGTTCCATTTCTGGAACCTTCACTTGGGCTTCTTCGATTAAATCTTTCACTCGCTCTACAAGATCTTGGATCAAATCTTGAGGAGGTCTCATTGGAGGGGACATCGGTGGTGCATGATAACCCTAAAATGCGTGTGCATCAATCAATTGGTGAATTAAATATAATAATTTTTTTTTCGATGACGCAACAGTGGGCGGTTGTCAGAAATTCAGTCAGTAAAAGATTAATCTTATATAAATAACATTTATTTAAAATTTGATAACCCCCCCAGCGTCACTGTCGGTGGGCGTCAGTGACGCTCTGGTCGCAAGTTGCTCGTGAATTCCATTGTCTTTAAGTAGGATTTAGTCTACACTTTCTTTGTAATTTTACCCTGTATTACTAAGACATATTAAGTAACTTCAACAATTGATAACTTAAAAAAATTATAATAATAAGATTATAAGAATAATCCTTTATTCCTTTTAGGAATTTCGGGACGAAAATTATTTTTCTGTAATCCCTAGAAGGTCCTCTTTAAAGCTTATCAAATTTCTTTTCGAAATTTCAACAGAAAGTATGCTTAAAGAGAAGACAGACATAGACAGACATTAGCGAATTAAATTTTTATATACTGGCTATAAATTATTTTTTGAAGATTACAAATTTCCAAATTTTTTAGCTCTCACGTGTACGTAGTATTAAGGGGGAGAGAGCTTATGCAGAGACTCCGGTGTCTGTACACGGTGAAAGTAGGGCCTAAACTAACGGTTGTAGGAAAATATATAATTACCATAAATGCGTATTCACGGCATAAAAAACTGGTCCAGGGAAAAAAACCTTTGGGCCCCCAAACCCCCAATTTTTGTAGTTATTAATTCTTAAAGTTAGATTTCTCCCAAGGAAATGTATAGAGAAATATTTATGTATTCTTTTCATTTGTATATTCCATGAATGCAAACAAATCCTCAAGCAGGCACTGGTTTTTCTTAAATATGGAACACCTCTCATTTTGTTTATATTCATCAGAATGTAAATAAAAATGGCCATTTTTTTCTTAAATATGGAGAAATAACCATTATTAATCAAGAAAATCCCCAGTGAGAGAGCGCCCCTTTGAATTTACTACTGTAAATTCTTTCCTACTTTTTTTCTTCGGCATCGGAGGCGATTTAGATCCCTTTTATAGAATATATAAAATAATTTCTAACAGTATATAAAATGTTAACACATTTTTATGTATAATTTTTCGGGATTTCGGAGAGAGCCCCTCCCCTGGTCCTTGAAGGCTAATATCCTGAAGGCATTACCTGTACAAGGGCAGTAGAGGCCAGGGCCAAAAGAAGAAGACACAACACTTTTCCAGTCATTTTGTTTTCACTTAATGATAACAACTTCAAACGATTTCCGCTATTTATAGCATTTTTTTTTCTATTATATATATATAAATAATTAATTAAAATATTTTGATATTATAAATTGGAAACATGTCAAACATGTACGAGATGACGTCTCCCCTCCTCCTGTAGTTGATTTTGCTTATCTCCGCGCACAGAAGCAAAGAAGATAATTATTTTATTGTCAAGAATTTCTTATCTCTTTACCGTATGGAAATAATAAAAACAATATTTCCGTGTGCGCATCTTTTCTTTTTTTTCATCCCTCTCGACACTCCAGGAGGTTGCTATCCGCGGCCATCACCCCCCCCCCCCCCCCCGCTGGAGGCGGACCTTCGTTTTGTTTTTTACTTTCTCTTATTCTCTCCAATACTCTCTCTCTCTCTCTCTCTCTCTCTCTCTCTCTCTCCTCTCTCTCTCCAACTCTTTCCCTCTTTTCAAAAAGGAAAAAAAAAGGAATTTAACTCCTCCCAAGCCATAAAATAATTAAATAAATTCATTTCTTATTGGTTCTTTAAAAGCCAATCAAAATAGAGGGAAAAGAAAATGGCGGATTTATTTCTCTTTTTTTTTTAATAAGCCATTTCGGCTGCTGAGACCATTTGACTTTATACACGCCTGCGGCGGGCCCTCGATATTTTTTTTTAACACTCACACTTTTTTCTCATTCTCATTCACACTCACACACATTCTCACAGTCTTTTCGGCTCTGTCTAACTGCGAACAAAATATCTCAACAACGAAAAGAGCTAGGAGGTCGAAATTTTATATTTAAGTTAAGCACCCCCCCCCCCCCAGTGCCTAAAGTATTTTTTTTCAAATCTCGGGAGGGGGGTAATTAACCCCTTTACCCCCCCCCCCCCCCCCCCTTGAAATATTTTCTTGATAATTCAAAAAAATTTTAAATTTAGGCTATGTATAGCTCGTAAAAAATTGAAATTGGCTATTTGAACTTAAAATAGGCACTAAAAAAAGGCATTTATAGATGAAATAGGCACCAAAACCCAGAATCGGAAAAATAGGCTATACATATCATATAGGCCTAAATTAAAAAAAGGCGAATAGGGCGAAATCCGAGCCCTACTAATAATATTTAATGCATTTGGTTGATTTTCATTGATCTTTTAACAATAAAAATTTTTTAAATGTTATTATATATTATGTATCTTTTATAAAAGCATAGAAATATATAAATAGGCCTAGAGGCCATATATAGGCTAATACTATATCGTCTGTTAGACTAGCCTGCCATCTATTGCAAGAATGCTGAACTAATTTGACAGTTGGTTTTTTAAATAAATCATCTAAGCTTATTTTAAAAATTTCTTAATTAATATGTGATTAATAATAACAATACATTTATTTTTAAATTTAAAAAAAAAATTAAAGATTATTGGGACAGATTGTTTTTGTTGTATTTGCGGCAAAAATTTAGTGTCTCTAAAAAAAAAGGTAAAAAAAATTTTTTAAGTAGGGGGCGGCAAATTAAATTTTTAAAGTTTTTTTTTTGGGGGGGGCGCAAAAAAAATATCTTGCCTAGGGCGGCAGAATAGCTTGCGCCGGCCCTGATTATCGGCCATCCCTAATCCCCTTGCAATTTGGGCATTCAACAAGAATATGATTATGCTCAATACACATTGACGGGAGCTCTGTTAACGAGTCAATCTCATTCCCATTCTTGTTAATGCTTTATTAATATTATTATTTATTTAATTCGTTTGACCGTCTCGGTCTTACAAATATATAATATACAAATACAATACATGCATACAATAATAATTTCTTACTTTTTCATTTTATACAATGTATAAGAAAATAAAAAAAAATAAAAAACATTCAATTAACGTCTTTATTCATTGGCTATTCCAGGGGCTACATTCACTTATATCACCAGTGACCTGACTCTCACCATTGTCTTTGTAAAAAAGTATAGACCATTTATTTGAAGTGCATCTTCCATTTTGAGTACTCCTAGTAGGCCATTTTAAAGATATCTTTGGAGAAATCTCTCTCTGTCAAAGTTGTAGGCTGGGCAATCTGCATAAATGTGCTGGAAGTTTTCTCTACTTCTTGAATTACACATGGGACACTTCTCGGTCTGATCGATCATGATTTTCTCACCGCCCAATCTAAGTATCATAAGTTTTTTCTCATTTGTGAGGCTAGCCTAACCCTGTCAAAAGGGGCCTTGACTTCCAAGTAGTCGATCCCTGGGGCAGTATGTAGGCTATATACCGAGCTATATCTACTTGTTCTTAGGCTTTCCATGTCTTCCTCCAGAAGAGTACTTTTCAACGGGGATTGTTAGTTTTATTTTTTCAGGGTTGGTTTCTCTCCATAGCAGTCCACTGTCCAGTTCATCAATCGCCTTGATCAATTGAGATACCCAATTCCATTCGTACTTGTTTTTATGTTCTATTTCTTTAAGTTTTAGAAAACACATATTGGTCAATCTGTCGGTAGGCATAAACAGTGGCGGCGCGTCCACTAGGCAAACTAGGCGGCCGCCTAGGGCGGCAAAAAAGGGAAAAATAAAAAAAAAATTTTTTGGTTCCGCAAAAAAAAAAAAAAAAAAAATTTCGCAGAAAAATTTTTGAGATCGGGGAAAATTTTAAGGAGGGGGCGGCAAATTAAATTTTTAAAGTTTTTTTTTTGGGGGGGGGGGGAGGGCACAAAAAATATTTTGCCTAGGGCGGCAGAATAGCTTGCGCCGGCCCTGGGCATAAACATTATCTTGTTCCACCATGTTAATGCTTTATAACTTGCTCTTTTCGTGTTGGAATAAAACCTTTGCCTCTCGACACGAGAGACACTTGACTGATTAAATTTATTTACCCCCTAGAAAATATCTTGGCTACGCCCCCTCACAGTGTCGCTCCCCTCCAGTGATGTAGTGAGCTTAACTCGCGCCCGGGGCACAATACCATTTTAGCGCCCCCCCCCCCATTCGAAAACCATATAACTCGCCGAAAAATCGAAAAGTTCCAAAATAAAATATTTTTAAAAATATTTTATTTTGGAACTTTTCGAATTTTCGGCCTTTTTTCGGCGAGATTTTTTTCGTCGAGTTTGTTTTCCGCGAAAAAATTTTCAGCGAGTTTGTTTTTGGCGAGTTTTTTTTCGATGGGAATTATTATATTACTCTGGCACTCTATTTAAAATATATTTTCCAGAAATGAATTATAATAAATTATAATAAAAATAAAAATTATCCAGCAATTGTTTGTTTTTCGGACCATTTGGCGCCCCTTTGTGAGTAGCGCCCGGGGCATCATGATCCCCCCTTGCCCCCCCCCCCCCCCTCGCTACGCCACTGCTCCCCTCTCTGTATTAGAGCAAAGATAAATTTCTCTCCGAATTCAATCAGCAAGGAATGAGGGCAAACAGAAGGTGATGTTTATGAAATTAAATATAATAAAAAAATAGAAACGTATTTATTTTGAAAGGAAAAAAAAAATAAATAAATTTTAACGAAATAAAGAAGAAGAAGAAAAAATACATTTTTTATTTTTTGTCATTTGTTTAAACAGAAATTTAGAAAAAAAAATTTTTTTTTTTTTTAAATTAAAAAATTTATTCAATTAAACATTTTTGAACATTAAGAATAATTTCTTGAATGTTAGTTTGCAATTTGATTTCAGTTGAGTCGACGCAAGTGGCGACTTCGGCCTGGAAGAGGATGGCCAAATCAATAAGGGGAGTCACATCGAGGATCGCCTTCTCGATGATCGGCTCCTCTTCGTGGATCACTCTGTTCAAGCAGGGGATCAAATTCGATTGCTCCAACAAATTGCATTGTTGCTCGCCCAAATCGATTTGGATTAAAATCTTCTCAGCGAGGGTCACGTTGCCTTGCAAGCTGGCGATCACCTGCAAAAAAATAAATCGTCCATGGAGTTGTGTTTGTTGACTTTTATCTTATCATCAAATGAAATCAAATAAAAAAAAGGACCTTCATAGAATGGGGACAAGGCAATTTGTGAGTGGTGAGATAAAGAACAAAAGAATTTAGGGTATTCCCAGATCAGGGTCAAATTTTAAAGAATATAAAATATTTTTTTATGATTTTCTAATAGTATTTAAGGTGCGCGTCTCGAAAAACCGTTAGAAGACGATTCAGTACCGAGTTACTCTAGGCGGCAAGAGATGTCGTTAGTTTTCCCATAGGAATACAAGGGATTTATTCCATTTCATTTGAAAGATTCCAGCTAATTAATTAAGGGTAACAAATTAATTATTTTTTAACACAATGATTATTAATTTAATTATCTATAACAGTGGTTCCCAACCTTTTTTGATGTGCGGCCCACCTTTTTCGTAAAAAAAAAAACGCTGAGGCCCAGTGTATATATATAATTTTATATAAATATATATAATTTTTATCTTAGACGTCCGCGGCCCAGTTCCAATCAGCTCGCGGCCCAAGAATGCCTGGACCCATATATGTATATTTATTAATAACGGATATCGTAAAAAGTCTTATATGGCCTGAGTTGCCGAAAAGACTGTGTGAATGTGTGAGTGTGAGTGTGAATAGAAAAAAGTGTGAATGTTTTTTATATAAAAAAAAAGCTCGCGGCCCACAACTGGGCCGCGGCCCACGGGTTGGGAACCGCTGATCTATAATATATAGAGCGAATTTTTTTTTAAATATCTTTTATTTAATCTAAAAAAAAATTTTATTTTTTCGAAAATCAAAAAAAGTAGGTAAATAATTTGAGGTCGATATCTTCAAAATTGTGGTCGCAATCTCCCGAAATTAACACCCCGAGACGCGCACCGCACCTTAAATATGACTACCATATGTGTAAGAAGTGAGAAGAGATGGTGACGTCATAGGATAAGGGAGGTGGATCAAAGGGGGATTGTTGGGACCTTTGTTGATATTCGTTGTTTATTGATTTTGGTAACGGAAGTGTATTTTGTTTTGTCGAGAGTCAGGGGCGCCGGAACGAATTTGATTTAGGGGGGGGGGGGGGCAAAAAAATTTTTTTAGAAAATTAAAATAATTTAATATGTTCAAATAGTATAAAACAAAAACAAATCTACTATAAAACTTTAAAAATTTTAAATAATTTGCTAGTGATTTTATCAAAAATTTTTGGAAAAAATTTGAAAAAAAAAAGAAGAATTTTTTACTCTTTTAATTTTTTAATTTAGAAGATTTTATTTTTCAAAAGTAAAAATATATCATTTTTAAAAATAAATAAAATAAAAGAAGAAATTTTGCCCCCCTCTGCCCCCTCCCCTGTAGGATGCCAGGGCAGGGGGCAATGTACCCTTGCCCCCCCCCCAGTTCCGGCGCCTATGTCGAGAGTAATAGTCTTTTTTTGTAATTTGTGAAGTTTTCTTGTGAGGAGTAGGGTTTGGACACCGGTGGAAACCGAAACCGGTATACCGGTTTTTTGGCTAATTTTCAAAAACCGAGAAACCGAGTTTTTCCCGAAAAACCGAATTCGGTTTTTTTTTTTTAATTTTTTCTTCATTAATACTTGTATTCAAATTTAGCCCGTGATCCATGGCTCAGAGAGAAGATATTACAATAGCTTCTAGTAGCTTGGGGTTTCGGGTTCGCTTCCCGTTCCAAGCGAGAAAAATTTATTTCATTTGAATTGGCTATTAGCGGAGTGTCGGTCTATCCGTCCGTCTGTCTCGCTCTGTTTGGCCAACTTTCCGTTGGAATTTTGAAACCGAAATTTTGCAGTCTTACAGAGGACGTTATGGAGAGTCCAGGAAAAATACTCGGGTCCCGAAATTCCTACAATTTTTTGAGTTATTAATTCATAAAGTTACGATTTCTCCCATAGGAAATGTATAGAGAAATTTATATATTTTTTGTATTCTATGAATGTAAACAAATCCTCAAGCAGGCACTGGATCAGAATAGTAGTAATAATAATTTTTTTTGGGCTCGGATCTCAGGCAGTCCGATGATTTTATTTAAGCCATTTGGAGTGGCAGGCAAGGGCGCGGTTATTAAAAAATAATTCTATAAAATTTTGCTTTGAGTATTTTTTTTTTTTTTTTTCCTTGATTTAGATTTGAAAAAAAAAACCGGTTTAAAACCGGTTTACCGGTTTTCCGCTTTGTGAAAAACCGAAAAACCGGTTTTCAAAATTTTCCGGTTTTTTCCAAACCCTAGTGAGGAGGTTAACAGAGTTCTTTAACATATATGTTTATCTTCGATGATTTTTCGTGATTTCAGGAGGGCGAGTGTGAAAGCCAATGTCAGAAATAAAAATATCTGTTTCGGTCCCTTTTGCGGGCCAACTTCAGTTCTTAAAATACCAAATAATATCTAAGAACCCTGGTTTCATTTGTTCTCAACTTCTTTTTTTTTTTTTTTTTTTTTTAATTGAGGTGTATAGCTAATAATGCAATTTATTTAAGGTTCAGGAAATCCCAAATGAGCAACGCAGCTAGTCGTTTTTTCAATTTTTATTTAAATATGAAGTGCCAGGGCCAACGTTTCGGTCACATATAGGACCATCATCAGGGCCAAGCCATTGTCAATTTATTGATCCGCTTGGTCATATTGGCCAAAGAAATTATTAATAATAGAACAAATTCAATGACCGAATTGTTAGATATAGTGGGTTATTATGGACTGAGAGTGAGTGAATTCACTGGCCAATACAGGGCCGGATCTAGGGGGGGGCAGGGTGCGTGCTCCCGGGCGGCAGATATCAGGGGGCGACAATTAAAGAAAGATTTACTAAAAAAAAGGTAAAATGATATGAATTTTGTATAGAAAATTTTAAGGAGGGGGGGGGGCGGTAAATTAAATTTTGCCCCCCCCTAGAAAATCTCCTAGTTCCGGCCCTGGGCCAATATGACCATGAGGAATAATAAATTGACAATGGCTTTGCCCTGATGATGGTCCTATATGTGACCGAAACGTTGGCCCTGGCACTTTATGTTAAATAAAAATTGAAAGAACGACTAGCTGCGTGGCTCATTTGGGATATCCTGAACCTTAAATAAATTCTATTTTTTTTTTTTTAACTTTTATAAGACAGAGATAGATGACTAGGGTTTGGAAAAACCGGAAAATTTTGAAAACCGGTTTTTCGGTTTTTTACAAAGCGGAAAACCGGTAAACCGGTTTTAAACCGGTTTTTTTTTCAACATCTGAATCTATTTAGAACGCACCAATATTTTTGGAAGTTAAATAAATTGGTATACAACATAGCCTAATTTAGAAATAAATATATGAAGCAAAATTCCTATCTCAAGGGCAACCTTAATAAGCAAAAAAATGTAAATCAAAGAATACAAAAAATCCAAAAAATATATAAATATTTCTCTATACATTTCCTATGGGAGAAATCATAACTTTAGGGAATTAATAACGCAAAAAATTGTAGGAATTTCGGGACTCAAGTATTTTTCCTGGACTCTCCGTTATGTCCTCTATATGACTGCAACATTTCGTCATTCCATTGGTCAAACAGAGCGAGACAGACAAGACGCACGGACAGACAGACAGGCACTCGCTATTATTATATATATTTTATTTAAGTATTGGAAAAAGGGCAAAAAATATAAATAATTTATAAATTTTATTTTTTTGTTTATTCAAGGTCTTTTTCGGCATCTAAGGCCATTTAGAGCCCATCCCTATTTAACTGTTATTTCAAATGATTGATAGCCAATTCAAATGAAATAAATTTTTCTCGCTTAGGACGGGAAGGGAACCCGAAACTTCAAGCCACTAGAAGCTATTGTCTTCTCTCTGAGCCATGGGTCACGGGCTAATTTATAATTTGGAATACAAATATTACTAAGAAAAGATTTAAAAAAATAAACCGAATACGGTTTTCGGGAAAAAACTCGGTTTCTCGGTTTTGAAAATTAGCCAAAAAACCGGTATACAGGATTGGGTTACGGGGTCCAAACCCTATAGATGACGGTATATATCGATGCGGATTTTGCGTCTTCGAAACGAATCATCAATTCAGAATAAAGTAAAAACAAAAATAGAAATACCCCACATATAAATACAACCTCAGATGGAAATTAAAATTTATTTTCTCTTTAGTTCAACGTTTCGAACTTTTATTTTCGAAACGTCAACACTAAAAAAATCAAAAAATAACCTAAATATTTAAAAATAAATCTCAAGATGAAAAAGAAACTTCTTCCATTGAAGTAAATTTCAATTTCAAAAGAAAACAGTTTTTTTTTTTTTAGCTATTTGCCATCATTAGAATTTCTTTTCTAATTTAGTGAAGAGCTTGAAATGATCTCTTTAACCATTCTGCATCTCTCGCAGAGCCTCCCACTCGGACTCAAATGCAATTTATTAAAAAGAAGAAAAAAGGATTTAATTTGGCGGTTGCGCAGGGGGTTAGAGCTTGTTATCAATGGCGTAACTTGCAGGGGGAGGGGGGAATCCGAAGCAGATATTGTCGTTAAAACTTTTTTTCTAGTCTGTGGTAATAATAAACCATTATTACCTAAATAATAATAATAATGTAATTAATTAATATTGTTTATAATTATTATTGCTTAATTTTTGTTAAATAAAGCCTATTTTAAGGTTATCTCGTGTTCTTATTGAATTCCTCTCCTCTATTTATTATATATATATTACAGTCTTTTGGGCATCTAGACTTTCACTTTCTTTTTATTATAAATATGAAGACACAAATCATATTGTATTTAGATGGTTTAAGTTTTTTTCAAGCCCCCTGGCTATGTGATTGTTAGTTACTTACATCTTTGGCGTCAGAAATTTCTCCATTGACGCAGGCTTGAACAGCAGCATCAGCTTGGGTTTTGAGTTCCTCGAGTCTAGGCCTTTGGAGTTCGCCGCACTTGCCAGCAACGCGGAGGATCTTCTCGACATCGTCAATGGACTCTCTGGTCATTCTTCTTGCGTTCTCCACCCACCTGGCTCCATTGTTCTCAACCAAATCAACTGATCTTTCAACTTCTCTTTACCTAATTTTGTAACTTCTTTCAATTCTTTTTGTAAATCTTCTAAAACATCACGGACATTATGTGGATAATGATTTCGTGCCAAGGACTAGAAAATTAAAACAATAAAAAACATTAAAACATTATAAAAAAGCACATTTCTTAAGAATAGATTTGCTTACATTGTTACAGCATTAATCAATCAAATAATGTTCATTAGCTAGTCTTTTTAATGTAATTGAAATTTAGAAATTAGCATTTAAAGGTGCAAGCAACCAAATAAACAACATTCACTGAGAATTGAGTCTTTTTATTTGGCTGCCTTTACCTTTAAATCCCTGATACCGTCGATGGAAAATTGTATTATATCAAGTCGAATTTAAAAAAAAATATATTTCTAGTGATATAAGTAGCGGCGTAACTAGCCTTTGAGGGCGGAGAGGGCGAAGCTCAACTGGGGTGCCGTTTTTTGTTTTAGCAGGCTATACGAATCTCATTTGATTTTGTTTTTTTTTTTTCGAATCTCGTTCAAGCATTTTTTTTTTTTGTAATTTTGTGATATAAAATGAATTTATTATGAAAAAAAAGCCGGAGATTTAGGTAAAGAACCGGAAAGCCGGAGGAATACAACCGACTCTCGTCTTTTAAATACAGTACAAACCTTAAAAGAAAGAACGTTCTGTTTGACTCAAGCCCATAGGAAAATGTGCAAAAACAATGAAAGTCCTATTATCACTATTTACTTACTAATGGACTTTATATAATACAATTTTCCACCGACGATATATTCAGAGATTAATATATCATCATTGAAATTTTATTTTAAATTTTATCTTTTCATTAATTTATTTATAATACTAAATGGTGATTTTAGAAAACATTGTATAAAATTTCAAAGATGGCTAATATATATATAGATATATATATTCTACATCTCTTGGAAATAAGTTCAATTCTGTTTTAACCTCAAATAAAACGATGATTGATTATTTATTTGATGATATATTTTATTTTTATAAAATTTTCTTATTTAATAGATATAACAATAAAAGAAACACGATATGTTAATTATTTAAAAAAAAAGAAATATTTTAGAATAATTAAAATTGTTTTTCAAGTAAAAACTTCTCCAATTGGCTTCGTAATTAGAATATTAATAAAAAAATAGACATTAGCCAATAAACAAATTCACCTCAATCACATTTATTAATTGCAGATATTTCGATATCAATATAATGGTATCATCATCAGTGCATAAAAATGTCTAGGTGAAAAAATAAATAATTCAAAATGTTGACAAAAAATTATAAAAAATTATAAAAGAAAATGTGTATACTTAGATATTCAAAAATAAAATATTTGCAATTAATAAATGTGATTGAGGTGAATTTGTTTATTGGCTAATGTCTATTTTTTATTAATATTAAAAATGTTTTTATAAATATATTGTTCATTTTTTTGCTCTACTCCCAGTATCTTTTCGCTCTATTTTGAATTTTTTTTTATTTTTAACATGTATAAAATAAGAATAACGCAACAATGCAATGAGGGGTGAGTATTGTTACCTGTGCAAGGCAGATGGCCAATAAAGAGAAGACGATTTTACAGTTCATGATTGATTGATTCAATTCACAAAATGAAAAGTGAATAATATTTTAAAGTTTTCCTTTTTCTTCTTTATATAGCCTCCTCAAAATTCTCTTTTCTCTCTCTCTCTCTCTTCTATAATAACAAATATTAATTAAAATGATGTTACTAATAAGTAGCTCTATCAGGTGTTTTTTTTTTTTAATTTGTTAAAAGAGGCTATTAATTTATTGCATTAATTCAATTGAATGTTTAAACATATTTTAATTAAAATAGATAATTACTGTCCTTGGCATTACATTGCATTGCATATCCAATCACCTATCACAGTATTGGTGCCTTTAAAAAAGGAAAGAATCTCTCTCTCCATCAAAGAGCCACTTTTTGAGAAATATACGGTTTAAATGGATATTAAGATAATTTGGAATAGAAAATGTTCAATTTAGATTGGAAAATCTAAATACATATAACACAGGCTATTTTGGTGCCGGGGTATTTTAAGCTATTCCTGTGTAGGTTTGATTCCAAAAACACAATCAGTTTTGCTCCAGCAGCTCTAGTTTTCAAGGGCGGATACAAGGGGGGGGGGGCAAAGGGGGGAAATTACCCCCCCATGAGATTTGAAGAAAATACTTTTTTTCGAAAAAAAATGTATTTTTAATGTAAAATTTGAAAAATTAATACTTAAAAATTTGATTTATATTTATATTCTGATAAACAAATACAGAATGCGCCTTTAAATTACCGAAATTAAGAAAAAAATGAATGTGTGCTGTGCGACCAGTCACTCCAGATTACCCCCTCTCCCCCGAGAAACACCTCTGGATCCGCCACTGCTAGATTTAGAGATATAAAGAAAATTAAATTTTAATAGAAAAATCTGGTGTGACTGGTCACACACCAGATATTCTTAGTTGAAATATATTTAGTTTCCGACAGTACGGCACATTTGAATTCACGATGTAAATTTTTTTTTTTTTTTTTTTAAACATTCACACTCACACTCACACACACATTCACACAGTCTTTTCGGCAACTTAGGCCATATAACACTTTGACGATAACCGTTATTTATTAATTTATTTATATTGGGGTCCAGGCATTCTTATTTAAGCCATTTGGTATCCAAATGCCTTAAATAAAATCATCGGACTGCCTGGGGTCCGAACCCGCGACGTTTGGTATTCGAGATTAGCACGCTAACCCCTACACCAAGCCCCGAGGGCGATGTAAAATTTATAAACATGGGAAAATATTTATATTTTGTTACCATGGCAACCATTTCTCCTATCTTTCCTATGGAGTACAAGAGTAAAGTGGTCTTCAAAGAATTTCAAGGGCAAAATGAGAATATACATTTTAAAGAGCATCTAAAAATAAGTGATTTTTGAATTTTAATAAAAATCGTTGGAGCGAATTTTAAAAAAAATCGAAAAAACTGAAAAGGTAAAGTACTAGTAGTTTATGACCAATTTTGTTTAAAAGCTTATTTTCACGCTTCAAAGAGAAAGAGAAAGTAAAAAGTACTCTAAAGTGGCTCATATTTTGAAATTCCTAGATTCTTTGTTACCTTTGAAATGCATATAAATATAAGGTTTCAGTTCAAATGGAGGTGGTTTAGTGAGGCTTTTCATGGCTAAAAGTTTAGAAAAATAATTTCGTTAATAAATAATAGAATTGCATTAAATGTTTTTTTGGAAAATTAAAAAACTATAAGTAGATATATAACAATAAAAATAATGTGACAAAGAGAATCCAGAGAGCAGCAGTTTCTTTATCGCCGCTGCTGCAAAATTGCAATGCCTATATGCAGGCGCTAGTAGACATGTCTACTAGCGCCTGCATATAGGCAACCATACTTGAATCTCTTCCTCAAGTTTTCCGTATCATTCAAGGGGCAAAGAGCACATTGAATCTTTATCCTATCTTTATAGTATTTTTTTAATGCATTTTTTTAAATTGGAATTTTTATTTGATGGCCTCAAATTTTTTCGCCCTTCTATCAGCATGTCGAGTTACAAGCGTCACGTCAAAAGCCGTGGCGACAAAAATAGGAAAGTTGAAATTTAATATATATGACGAATTATAAAAAAATAATTGTGAGATTTAATTATTCAATTTTTTAAATTGATAAAATATAATTTTTAAAATAATTAAAAATTTTCAAATCTTCAATTACTAAATAAATATTGTTCTCAGTTTTTAACATGCGTCTATTGATTTCCCATTTTCCAATTATTAAGTTAAGATTAAAAACGCAATTTTAATACCCTTAATTGAATAATTTTCTGAAAATTTTCAGTTAAACGCCTACGATCCGAAAATAAGTTTCACTTGCATCGTGGCTTCATAAAACCACACAATGATTTTATTTTTTAAATGATTTAAATTCGTGAGCATTTTTCATGATAGAATGCTTTTCTTTAATTACGATTAATTAAACAATGAGTCTTCCCCTTTAATTACTAATAATCACGAACTTGAAAAAGTACCTCAGTAAAGTACTAGTACATTTTGGTCGATTTTATTTAAAAGCTTATTTATATTTCTCCACTCCACAAAGGGTCATTCCTGTATTGACTATCTCTGTCAGAAACGTCACGATCAGGCGTAAAAGGAGTGCGCGAATTATTTCTTGTTGACACTGAACTTGAATTCCAATGTTCTTATCCCTAAATATATTAATATCTAATTCAAATTAAGAAATCTCAAAAGCTTATCTTGATCAAGATCATTAACGATAACGGTGGCTGATAAACACCTATTCCATCTATTTTAAGTGTCTTGTTTGTTTTTAAAGAAATTATTATAATAATAAATATAAATATCTAATGAAACTTTTAATAGATATTGCATAAGGGGGTTCAGGAGCGACGTCTAAACGTACTATTAAAAATAAAACTGCTATTATAAGGAATTTTTCAATGCGGTTTTTTTAGCAGACCTAAAAATTTTTAAAATAAGCTTAGATGATTTATTTAAAAATCAAATGTCAAATTAGTTCAGCATTCTTGCAATAGATGGCAGGCTAGTCTAACAGCGGATATAGTATTAGCCTATATCCTGGCCTATGAAAAATTATTTTTTCCCCTTAATTGAAAATAAAATATAAATCCTATTTTTCTTTCGCACTCTTTATTTCCAAATATACAAAATTTGTAGGCATATTTCTGCTGATGAGGCAGAAATATCCTTAGAAATTTTGTATATTTAGAAATAAATAGTGTGAAAGAAAAATATTTCAATTAATTAATATATCTATGTATAAACAAACATCTTTGAAAATCTATTTTTGGCATTTCTTTCCAACAAAAATTCTTTGCAAGGCTGAATGGAGATGACAAGTAAATAAAACATGTCCTGAAAAAGACATTTTTTTTCATTAGAACCTTAAAGCCTGGCTGCATCCTCCTTCGACTTTCTGCAAGAGACACAGCAAGCCGGCCCGTCGCAAGGTGTGACACTTGCTTAAGAGGAAAGGAAGGTAATGTCAGTCTTGGCTCGGGTTAATAAAGTCCAAGATCCCAAAACTCGCATCGAAATAAAAATTACATATTGGTTTTTATTTTTTATTTCAATTATTCGTTATTTTCCAGGATTATATTTACTTTTACAATAAAATATTAATAATAAATAACATTAAAAATACGGAAATAAAAAAAATTATAAAAATCAAAAAAGACAATCTTTAAAATTGAATGAATTAAACAAGTTATACAATTCTTTTTACACCCATTTATTATGACTTTATATAGACTAGGATAAATTTGAGTTTAAGGTGTGCGTCTCGAAGTGCTGATTTTGAGTTTCCAGCGGTCACAATTTTGAAGCTATCGTCCTCAAATTTTTTTTATATTAAAGCTATTTAAAATATCTAAAACTAAGGCTGAACGCAGTCCAATTGAGCAAAACGCTCTTGGACAAAACGTTTTGTCCAGAAGCAAAACGTTTTGCTCAATGCCAACGCACACCGATTAGGCAAAATGTTCTGCCATTGAGCATTTTTGCCTAATCGGTGTGCGTTGGCATTTTTGCTCAATGACAGAACATTTTGTCCAATGCCAACGCACATCGATTGAGCAAAACGCTCAATGGCAAAACATTTTGTTCAATGATGTCGAATCATGTCCAATTGTGTTTTGTCTCCCCGGTGTGCGTTGACCCATAGAAAAGCATTGAAAAAACAGTTTTAAGCAAAAACGTTTTTGCTCAATTGGTGTGTGTTCAGCCTTATAGAATTAGAATATAAAATGAAATGGAATAAAACCCTTGTTTCCCTATGGGAAAAACTAACGCCATCTACCCAGCTTCTGAATCAGCTACTAACGGTTTTTCGAGACGCGCACCTTAAGAAGACATGACAAACCACACAAATCATTTCAAAAATTCATATTGGTAGTTAGAAGTAATAAGTTTGGAAAGAGCAAGTATAGGAGGAGCAAAGAAACGAAACCCTTTGCCGAAAGGAGACAAAAGTTATTCGTCCTTATATCTAATTAGGAATTATAGAAAAATATTGGCTTAAACACTCGTCCTTTTAAAAAATATACATATGCACGAAACTTTTGAGTAATAAGACCAATGCCTGAATTAGATATAAGCCTACAAGGACTGAAGATGGACGAATAAATTTTGTCTCCTTTCGACATCCATATGCTTTCTTTTCTTTGCTGCTCCCATACTTGCTCTTTCTCAACTTGTAACATCAACAGCAACTTCCCTTCGGATTATTTTTAGTATTCACGTCAATTCCTTTAAAATTTAACTTATATTAATCATAAAATAAGCTTATACAATCTAATTAATTCTATTTTCTTTCTTTATAGTTGAAATCTCCGAAGTAAAGAATGGCTGCCTATCTCCAGAGGACAGTGATACATGGATCCCTGTCAAGCTGCTCCTCTAATATCTGCGAGCTGATATTCTGCGCACAACAGATCTCGTCCAGCGAAAGTTGTCCTGTATAGCTGCTACGTTGTTGCTGTCCCTCTGAACATGGCTGCTGCTGATAACTGTAATGGCTCAACTCTGGTAAGTACACCGGATACTATATTAGAAAAAAAGAATACCGTAATTTGAATCTTTTCTTAAAAAAAAAAAAACTATATTATCGAGAACAGTATGTAAATCACCTTGTAGATCCGACGGATGAGTCCATGTAAGACACCAAACTGCACAAGCCGACGTTCGTTGATACGTAAAGGGTGTGGATTGATACGCAAACAAAGATCGCGAACTGACGTAGCACGTGTCATAGAACAGTAGAGTCGGAATATGTCGCGCATACAGGCTGGCTGTCGCGCTGTAACAATAAAAAGAATACCCGATTATTAGTCTTGAATGGAGTAGTGGATATATTCAGTATAATATTTGTTCCTATAACATGAACAAGCTGCAAACCGGGATGGCTAATGCGACGTTTACTCATTCTGATAAACTTAGGGAAAGACTGTTTAATGGGTAGAAAGATTCGTTCGTACCTTGTAGCATTGTAGCAGCCTTTGTATTAGTAATTTTGTAGAATGTAATCGCAAAAACTGATGATATAATAATAGGAGGATATTTCTTTTCAAAAACTTTTGGCTAGGTTTTTCCTTAACAGTTTAAAACGAATGTCGGGATGGCTAATGCGACGTTTACTCCTGGTCTCGTGGCTTGTGCGAATTTTCGATAGTTGATATTTGTATATATATATATTTTTGTCTTAATGGAAATGTATGAACATGCTGTTTGTTAATTTTCTATATTTTTTCCTTTTGTTTTGTTTTATTTGTTGTTGTATTGTGTTGGACCTAGCCACCGAGGACTGCCTCTAAGCAGGTCGTTAAAAACACCGGTCAACACGATTTTTGGTTCGTTTCTCCTAAAATAAGGGGAAAAATAATTTTTTTTATCAAAGTTTGCTTTTGTAGAAACTAGAGCAGAGGTAGCCACCATTTGCTTGTAGAAATTTTAACAGGGTACTCTAGGATCTATCCAAAGTTTTTGACCTCGAGGACCATGTGCTGACTTGGCGAAGGAGGGGGGGGTTGCAAAAAACTCGAAATTTTAGAACTTTTTTCAGTTTATATCTCGTAAACTAAGCATATTTTGTGCACCATAGTAGAATACAAAATTGTAAAGCATTAAATTTGCTAAAATTTGGTTGTTAAAACGAATATGTAGACCCAATATTAACCGAGATACGACCGATCAAAGTTAGACCAAGTTTCTCGAAATGTAAAACAAATAGAGCAAGATCCCAGAGCCCCCAGACAATACTCATTTTCTCACAAATAAAATGTATTGGATAAAGTAGTATTAGTACGTACTTTGAGTGTAAGCATATTTGCAAATTTGGGCCGTGGGCCAATTTATAGGAAACCAAGTGCCAAACATTGGTAAAAATAGTACTAAATATACTTATTTTCTCATTCTTGATTTTTACGTATATTTTTAGAGAATATTGTTAAAAGTTAATAATCAGTACTGCCAGACACTTACCATGGGCCAAAACTCTTGCCAGACGCTTCAAAGTTACCAAAAAAAGTATGAAACTATACTCATTTTCTCATTCTTGATTTTCATATATGATATTCAGGGAACCAATTCAAGAATATTTGTAAGCTGCCAGACCAATCGGTTGGGCCAAACATCCCGCCAGACACACCTAAAGTGTCACTATGCATGTGTTAAAGATAGGGAAAAACAATACTAACTTTTCTCAAAGTCTCAGAGCTGATTTTTATGTATGTTTTAGAGAATATTGTTAAAAGTTAATAATCAATACTGCCAGACACTTACCATCGGCCATAACTCTTGCCAGACCCTTCAAAGTTACCAAAAAAATCATGTAACTATACTCATTTTCTCATTCTTGATTTTTATATATGATATTCAGGGAACTATTTCAAGACTATATGTAAGCTGCCAGACCAATCGGTTGGGCCAAACATCCCGCCAGACATAGATAAAGTGTCGCTATGAATAGGCTCGTATGCTAAAGATATGTAAAAACAATACTAACTTTTCTCAAAGTCTCAGAGCTGATTTTTATGTATGTTTTAGAAAATATTCTTAAAAGTTAATAATCAATACTGCCAGACACTTACCATCGGCCATAACTCTTACCAGACGCTTCAAAGGTCCCGAAAAGATTATCTAACTTTAAGCTAACTTATTTTCTCATTCTTGATTTTTATATATGATATTCAGGGAACTATTTCAAGACTAATTGTAAGCTGCCAGACTAATCGTATGAGCCAAACATTCCGCCAGACATAGATAAAGTGTCGCTAAACGTCTGAGCGCGAGCATATTTATATTTCATATCTTTTTAATGAATGGTCATTTATACGACCAATTCAATTCAAAAATATTCCTGTTTTTTACTTATTATTAAAAACCAATAAACTACTATTTTATTGCAGTTCGTTTGTTCATAATTTTCATTAAGAGTTCAAAAGTATTAATATTTTATTATTCTTTAATTAACGTTTTAATTGAGCGTTAAAATATTACTTATTTTTTACTGAAGCTTTCCAGTAGACCATTATTAACATAAATTTTATAAAGCTATGTATGTTAAAAAACTATCCACATATCCTGCTCGCGCTCAGACGTCTAGCGACACTTTATCTATGTCTGGCGGGATGTTTGGCCCAACCGATTGGTCTGGCAGCTTACATATAGTCTTGAAATAGTTCCCTGAATATCATATATAAAAATCAAGAATGAGAAAATGAGTATAGTTACATGATTTTTTTGGTAACTTTGAAGGGTCTGGCAAGAGTTATGGCCGATGGTAAGTGTCTGGCAGTATTGATTATTAACTTTTAACAATATTCTCTAAAACATACATAAAAATCAGCTCTGAGACTTTGAGAAAAGTTAGTATTGTTTTTCCCTATCTTTAACACATGAATAGCGACACTTTAGGTGTGTCTGGCGGGATGTTTGGCCCAACGGATTGGTCTGGCAGCTTACAAATATTCTTGAATTGGTTCCCTGAATATCATATATGAAAATCAAGAATGAGAAAATGAGTATAGTTTCATACTTTTTTTGGTAACTTTGAAGCGTCTGGCAAGAGTTATGGCCCATGGTAAGTGTCTGGCAGTATTGATTATTAACTTTTAACAATATTCTCTAAAAATATACGTAAAAATCAAGAATGAGAAAATAAGTATAGTTAGTACTATTTTTACCAATGTTTGGCACTTGGTTTCCTATAAATTGGCCCACGGCCCAAATTTGCAAATATGCTTACACTCAAAATACGTACTAATACTACTTTATCCAATACATTTTATTTGTGAGAAAATGAGTATTGTCTGGGGGCTCTGGGATCTTGGACTAAAATAAACAATTCGTTCAGCCGTATCTATTTATTTATTTTACAAATTCGATTTATCAACCAAATTTTACCAAATTTAACACTCTACAACTTTGTAATGAATTATAGTCCACAAAATATGTTTAGTTTGCGAAATAGAAGCGAAAAACTGAAAAACTTCTAAAGTTTCTCAAACTAATAGAAACTTTGATCGGCCGTATCTCGGTTAATATTGGGTCTACATATTCGTTTTAACTACCAAATTTTAGCAATTTTAGTTGAAGAAGAGTTGAAAATGAAGAAAGAGGGCGAATAGTATAATTTCTTTTATTAGTAGGTACAGTGAGGGTCAGGGGCGTATATAGAAATTTTTTTCGGGGGGGGCCCGAACTCAAAAATTTTTCTGCGGAAAATTTTTTTTTAAGAAATTAAATTTTTTTTCATTCGGAATTTTTTGCGGAACATTTTTTCTTTTGCGGAACCAAAGTTTTCCATCCTGCGGAAAAATTTGTTGCGCTGATGTCTGTATATCCCTATATATTTATATGTGTTTGGGAAATTTCGGGGGGGCCCGGGCCCCCCTCGGCCCCCCCTTATATACGCCCCTGGTGAGGGTCAATATTAAGTCCCACCCATGCCTTTTCTACTTGTGATTGTTTCATTGTTTTTATAAAAGAAAATTAAAATCTTTATTGGGAATTTTCTAGGTTTGAACCATGAAAGTTTCCATTAAAATATATAATATTTTTTTAAAAAACAATGAAATAATCACAAGTAGAAAAGGCATGAAACAATGAAATAATCACAAGTAGAAAAGGCATGGGTGGGACTAAGATTGGCCCTCACTGTACAGCTGACTTTTTAATCTTGACTAAGATCATCTTCAGAAAATATGTGCTGTCAGAATAAGTATGTGAGAATGGTTTTAACAAATACTGAAACGTGGACTTATTGGCTGTTATTCTTTTCCTATAAATTGTATTACCAAAAGTTACTACCACCTTAAAAAAAACCTCTTAATAACTCGCTCAGAAATAGAGCTTATTTGGATTTCAAATCTTCATTTAGAGCAGCATCGCCTTCTAATAGTCTTATTACTTAATAAAGTGCCGTTCAAAACAATAAACATTATTTAAACCAAATGCTTAGTTTTCAATTGTTATCGATTTAACTGATTAATCATTGACATTGAATCAAATTTTGAAGGACAAAAAAATAATTAAAGTTGTCTTTATTAAATTACGTGAAGTGACATTTTTAATAAGGATTCATCAGCAATAAATCACGCCTCCATAGATAATATAGGCCAAGGTCGAAGTCATTGCTTCTACATTAAATTAATCAAATTGGCCAGAGGATGGAGGGCTCTATTTTTAGTCGCAATTTACAACTTTATCAACGGCTTCCATTCATTACACGAGCTTTTATTTATTTATTTTTTAATTTACCCTTTCGGTTGGAGTTTACAAATTTACTTGTAACGATGACAAGCGGGGAATATTCCACACGCTGTTTTTTCGGGGCCACAAACCGAGTATTTTCATATTTAAAATATAAATGATTGTTTTATATCTATTATAAAATTTTGTTGAATGAAATTTTATTTTTTCATTTTCGCCTATGAAACAGTTTTTTTTTTTAGTTATTTTTATTTTGTTCTTTCCTATTTATATAGATGCGCGAGTCTATATGTTATAGATATCGAGTCTATATGTTAACTCTATGCCGCCAGTCACACCAGATTTGTCAAATAGGAACCTCAAATACAATAAGCGTGTGGCGGCCTCTTTCTTAATCAGCTTCTCATAACTTAAGTCACATTTTGCTTTCTCGTATACAACATTTAATCGTTAAAAAATCCGTTCCCGAAATTTTGATAATTCTCTTACTGGTTTTCGAAAGTGAATAAGAAAGGCGTAGTGATTTCCTCATTCGGGGAAGCCCGTACCTGGCCCGTAGTGGACCTTTTTTAGTTTTTACAAAATTTTAAAAGCTTCACGCAGAACCCGAGCTTATTTCTACTTAATTATCAATATTTTAATTAGATAAAATTACCTGACTTGGAAACAAAACGAATACACTTGTCTTGTAATTCTTTATCTTTGGCAAAAACTCTCAGTCTTGGCGTTGAAACGTAGACATTTGAATATTGGAAAATAGGAATGAGTGCCACGACACCGTAGTAACTAAAAAAAGAGAAGACGATAAAATAAATAAAATTATATATACATTTTCCAAAAGTACCGTATTAATTTTTTAAAATAAAAAAATCTGGTGTGATTGACAACACATCACATAACTTTCAGTTCGTTAATCAAAAGTTGTGTGCTGTGCAGTAACACCAGATTTTTCGTGTCACACAAATAAAGGGATTTTCGCATACATAAAATAAGTCCATTAACGAAATAATTGGGGATTCCCTATATAGAGCATTTAGGGATAGCAAAAGTTTCTTGATGGCAGCGACTCTAGAGGACAATATCTCCAATATTTTCAGGACAATTTATTTTATTACTAAAGAGAAAGACTAGATTTTGTTATTTCCTTCTTGATTGCGCAAAAGGCCCGGGCCCCGGGGATATAGCCCCCTCCCCCCTGTCTGCGGTCCTGACCACAACCCAAATCTCTTTTAATTTTAAAAATAGATAAAATATATAGAAGATTTTGATAACCTCTGTATAATAATTTTTATTTGAGAAACTGCAGTCGTAAAGCAATTACAATAACAAAATTTGTTCATATGATATTCGTGGGATTTCCATTCTAAAGTCTGAGAGAAATGTCAGGTAATGAGTTATATGTCTAGCTAAGCTTTGGAAACAGAATCAGAGAGAGAAATATTATGCGCAATTATATATAATAAATTAATTCCGTGAGGATGCAGGCGCCGGCAAAAACCACAAGGTCATCCGGAAATTTATATTATTTTTTTCCAAGTTCAAGTTCTCCCCTTTATGAATAAATTAGAAAAAGAATATACAAGGCTGGTGTTTGTTCTTGATCTATTCCTATTATTAGTAACAAAACTAAGTAACTTTATACTGTATAATTCGGTAATGTCCGTCTGACTGTCTGTCCCTCTCCATAATAATTTTGGAATGAAGTTTTATATGTTCAAAGATTACAGAAAATTATTTTCGTAAGTCATTTTATTCTTTAATTTAAATAAATGATAAATAATCAGCTTACATTAGGTTTTGAACACATGCTTTGACTAAGCTGGTGTCTACATCAGCCTCCGCAGCAATTTTTGCAATATGATTGAATCCGTCTATGTATGGAATTACCTTAAACAAATATGAAAAGACATTAATAATCAATTTTATTATTATTATGATTCGTCAACTTGATTAATCAGCTCTCATTTTTATTTTCTTTTATTAATTTAAAAAAAAATTTTAACTTATTTTAAGATCACGGCAATTGCATCATGTCTAGAATCCAGATTTGGTTCCCACGATTTGAGACACGTCTTATTTTTTAATTTGATAAAAATTTATTATTTTCTATTTGTTATTAAATTTGTATGCATACGAAAATGAAAAAGAATCTTCACAGGGATATGTTAATTAGTTCTTGAATTATTGCCAACTAAATACAAACTGATAAACATTCATAAAGAAAACAGACATAGTCACATATACACAAATAAACTAGTTATAGTTATTTTTATTATAAAGACAAGAAAAACATGTTTTTTTTTTCTTTGATAATGAAATTTCGTAATAAATTTCCATAAATTATAGGCACCTGTAAAGTGGTGAGGTCCCATTGTTCGGTTTTGAAAGTGCCAAGTTCTTCAATAAAGATGGGCACCTGATGATCTAACACGGGTAGGGGATCTCTCGAGATACGAACAACCTTAAGATGCGTGGTCGTTGTCCCCTCTATTAACAAAGAAACGAGTTTTTAATTGTAACAGTGGGATGTATGGCTGTAGAGTAGATGTTGAAAAAAAAAAAAAAAACAAGAAAATGCAGCCAAAGTAGTTTCTTTATTTAGGTTTCAACCATCATCAGAGCTAAAAATATACATTTAATCCTCTCACATATAATGAGAAGAATTTTAACAATAATAGCAGTTTTTGTTATTAAAAGTGCTTAAGTCTCATTCTTGCGTTCCCCTCTTGGGGAAAAGTATATTTTTGACACAGCCCAGAAATTGTTTTTACATAAATCATTTAATAACTATTATAATTATAAATATATACAAAAGACTGTAAAATGTTGATCTTCATTAAATGTATATTTTTAGCTTTGATGATGGTCCAAATCTAGGATAGAAACGTTAGCCGTGGGCTGAATCTCAATAAAAATAAAAACTACATTGGCTGCATTTTTTTCTTGTTTTTTAAAGTGAAACTTTTATTTGATCCTCCCAAATTTTTTCGCTCCTCTATCAACATGTCGCGTTACAGGCCATTACGTCACAAGCCGTGACGACAAAAATAGGAAAGTTGAAATTTAATATATATTACGAATTATAAAAAAAAATCATTGTGAGATTTAATTATTCAATTTTAAAATTGATAAAATATAATTTTTATAATAATATAAAATGATTCAAATACTAAATAAATATTGTTCTCAGTTTTTAACATTCGTCCATTATCATTCCCATTTTCCAATTATTGAGTTAAGATTAAAAACGCGATTTTAATACCATTAATTGAATAATTTTCTGAAAATTTTCAGTTAAACGCCTACGATCCGAAAAAAAGTTTCACTTGCATCGAGGTTTCATAAAACTACACAATGATTTTTTTTTCCAACTCTTTCAACAATTTTTAATTATTGCGAATCCTATTGCACAATTTCTTTTTAAATAAAACAGTTTCTACTAAAATTTATTAAATTTCTTGATGATTTACTTACCCGTAAGGGTGCACATCTTATGAGTGTTCAGATCCTTGAGCACCTTTTTGAGCAACGATGTGATACGAAATTTGCCAAATTCGGTCTGACATTGTGGCGACGAAAGATATTGTTTCTCCAATTCTAAAGTTATCTGAAATAGAGAGAAGAGCATTGACTTATCAAATAAACAAACATTTGTCTGGTAAATATAGAAAAATAAACTCTGTACAAGGACAATTGTCTAAAAAGATAAGATATTTCGGGTACACTAGAATCCCGATAATTCGTATGGTCACGGGTACGAATTACCGGGGAGTACAAAAATTTTCTCGAATTTGTACGAATTGGCTGGAAATATAAATAGACGGGATTCTAATATGTTAATTGAAGTTCGATTCTTCAGGAAACATGAACAAATGAAAAAAGAAATGGATGCTCACAATATTTTTTTAATCTAAAAATTTTGGATGAAATTTCGTTACGAAACGCTGCATTCCCTCCACTGGTATTGAGGAACGATGTGATGAACAGAAGAATAGCAAATTTCGCTTTTTTTGAGACGTCACACGGAAATAAGAAAAAGGCGTCGCCGCCACTAGACTCAACACATTTATATGTCAAAAACCAGTAATCAATAGATGATCTACTCATTGAAAATTATTTGAACAGAGTGAATTTTGAGTAGAAATGTCATGCAGTGGCGTCATTTGGGGGGGGGGGGGGGCAAATGTCGCCAAGGGCTCTGATTTTTATAAAATTTTATATTATTCTAAGTAAAATAGAATAGATATTTGTGATTGAGAGAGGACGTGTTTTAAATCGCTCCTATGTTTTTCTTAATTTTCAATGGGATATTTTCCATTTCTCGGGCTGTTTTTTATACCATCGTATGTGTCTATTGACAAAGGACCATTTCATCTATATATTGTTGTTTTCGGCTTCGGCAATAAGGACCTATATTGAAATTTATTGTCTCAATTATTTTTGTTAACATAAGGTAACAACATTTAATCCTTTAATATAAATCAGATTGGGGATTATCATTTTATATTTTTGGCATTTTTATTTTTATTTTTGTTTAAATTTATATTTATCGGTCACTCACACCACATCCTAAACCCAGGGCCGGCCTCTTGACCTAAGACGCTCCGATAGGCCCCGGATGCGTGAAATTCTACCCAAACACCTAACATCCTGGCCGAATATGTTATAATATAATATTTTGTTTATCAAATTAATGTAATTATATAATATCGGTAAACAATGTGTTGCTTGATTTGTGGAAAGACATTCTATGGCTTTCAAGCGATCTTAATATGCCAAGGGCCTTTTTGTGATAGAAAAATTCACAAATCGTGCTTGAATAAAACTTCTAAAGATGAAATCCCGATCCCTAACTTAAATGTGTTTATAGAGAGCGATTCTGAAGATAACACGAAAATTCTTTGCAAACAATGCCATGAATTTTCGAGGGCAGGAAGACGAATCTATCTTGTTGGAAAACTTTAGTGAAGATAAAAAGAATCGTCTTATATTCGAGACATTCAGGATGGTCAGAGAACTTACCGAGGAGGTCTCAAAACTGAGAGGTGAGAATGCCCAAATGAAAAATGATCTGGGATACATAAAATCTAAGA
>JAKCPI010031012.1:0-27728 GCA_023213315.1 Euborellia annulipes
GATTTTTCCAATTTTCTTTAAATTTGCTTTAAAGATTTCTTTCAAATTTTAAATATTCCCTATTTCCGGTAAAGAAAGCAAATTGCGCTACGTCTCGTCTTTGGAAAACCTGTTACAGTTAGTCACATTCAAATATTATGTCACTCCCCCCGAAATCGAAACTTATTTTAAATTTTTTCTTAAAATTCCCTATAGTCTACAATTTTACTTTTATTATTATTATTTTTTTTTTTTTTAGTAAATTTTCCCAAAATGTATATAATTTTAATTTAATTTTAATTTTACCTTATAGTATGCGAGTCTATCCCATCTTTTTAAACTCAAAAATTTTATAAATTCAACTTTGAATAGTTATGTCACGCTTAGAGAAACCCTCGGGTCCCCCATGTCACAATTAGTAACGTTTTGGCCAGACCCCTCCCCTCCCACCCTAATTGTTACGTAATATATGTACGACCCCTTACATAAATTTGTTATAGTGACATAGGCTATAATTATTCATTCTTCTATAAAAAAAATAATTTTAAAAAGCCTTTTGATTTAATTAAGAAATTCAAACATTTCTAAAATAATTTCTTTTCCTTCAGTATTTTTTTTTTTTTTTCTTGATGTGATCGAAAGGGAGTTTGGAATGTTTTCTTAGCAACCCCTCTCTCTCTTTTTCTTTCTCTCAATGTTTTTTCTTCTCATATATTTATTTTCAATCGCCCACCTTCAGACAGACATATTAGCTTGTATTAGTTTATTTTTCAATTCTTTTTTTTTTTCTTTCACTCTCACTCCATTTTGTTTGACACTTTTTTCTATATCGATAGTCAGAAAATACAAAATTGGATTTATTTTGTTCGAGTGGACTGCGCAAACGCATGTCTTTTCCCTTGAAAAGAAAAAAAGACGGTGTCCATCTCAAGGGTAGTTGTTCACTTGATTACACTCACCCCATCATATTACTATTGATTCTAACTTAGGGTGCTTTGATTGATACATTTTCGAGGAACAATTCTTCAACTGCCATCAACAGTGATTGTGAAAAAAAAAAAAAAACATTTTCATTAAATGCCAAATTTCATCCTTTGAAACAACAAAAACAGCTGTTGACGATTCAAAAAGATAAAATAACCTATTACATCTTTCTTTAAAGCAGTGTTTTCCAAACTGTGAGGCGCGCCTCCCTAGGGAGGCGCGGACTAGTCTAAGGGGAGGCGCGAATATTGGCCACCAAGATCAATTTTTCAAATGATTGCTAGTTTTATAAATAAAATAATAAAATAATTTAGAAGATTCTGGGACGGAGTTTTTAATTAAAATAATAAATATGAATAAATAAAAAAAATATTTTTATATAAATTTATATTTTTTAGTATTAAAAACTTTTATTTTGGAATTATTTTATTAAATGTGCCAGGGAAGTTTTTCAGGATTTAAATTTTTTTCTGACTAGACACGAAGCTCGCCGAAGGCGATAGCATTGTTAATTATTTTATTTATTAGGATTGGATAAGGGGGTGAAAAATTGAAAAAAAAAATGTTTTTTAAATTTATTTTAACTAAATCGAAGCCAAATAAATAGAAAACATTCAAAAAATAGCGTTGATTATTATTTTGATTAGAGGGGATGAAGGCTTGATTATTTAAGAAAGGCCTTGGAATATTCCAAATCACTTGTTGACATTCTTTTCCATCTCTAAATATAGTTAAATTAGAGTAAAAGGTATTTTTTTTACTTTTAATAAAAAGGGAATTGTTATTTCCATCTATTTTATTCCAAAACAAAGAGAGAGACGAATCTCTCGTTCAGTCGAGTTGAGTGCGTGGCCGAGCAGGCAGGCGCCGAACTGCTCTGTTTTTTTAATTGTGTTTAAAGTGAATCAAAGTGAATAATTGATATAGTGTAACCCACCCTGACCTCACCGTCAACCAGCACACCCTCTTGAGAGTCTTATTAAAGGTAATTATTAAGCATTTTATCGTTGAAAAAAAAAGATAGAAACAAATAATTTGACTGCGAAAAACGATTCTTTTGAATATGAAATTAAATATTTTGTATTTCACGAAGGGTAGAGGGAGAATATAAGCTGTTGAAAGGGGGAGGGGTGTGTAGGTGTCATTGAAAAAAAATTAGTTTTTTTATTTTTTATCTTTTTTTTTTAACACCTTTTTTTCTCATTCAGTCTCGCACACACATTCACCCAGTCTTTTCATGGGACTGCCAGGGATCCGAACCCCCGACCTTCGGTATAGAAGGTAGGGACGCGACCAACTACACCAAGCCTGAGGGCACATTTTCTTATTTTTTCTTAAGTCACCATTATTTACCATTATATTCTTTCTATATGGTCTATATTATTGTTAACCAAATTTCCTTAATATACTTTTACAAAGGGGTGGATTAAGGGTTGAAAATTAAAATAAAATAATTTCAAAATAAAATAAAAATTAAAATAATTATTACTTTTTTATTTATAAATGTATTCATATTATTTTGAGAGTAATTTCGCGGTGAAGGCTCGCATTTCCTTAAAGGGGGGGGGGGGTATGAAGGCATTAACCAGGCGGGTTAATGCCCCATCCCCTATAATGCACAAAGATATTAATGTTTTTTAATACTTTTACTAAAAAATAAGTGCATTCCGTTTGAGTTAAAATTTATATTCATTATTTAGCAAATATTATGGTAGGATAGAAACAATTTAATGTCATTCTAAAATTTCTTATTACTGGGGCGGAATTAATTTTTGAAGATTTCGAAACTCTCATAAACAGATAATAATAATACAGGGTAACTTAGGAACCCATCGAATCCCTTGCAGAATTTTGTAGGGATTTTTTTCATTAGCTAGAAAAATAAGATATGATTAGTCCACTTAGAATTTTACTGGGGTGAGTTACCGCATCTTTTTGTATATAGAACTAATCTCAATTAGGATTTGAATTTTTACTTTCTCTTACCTATGTGTATAAGTTAATATACATATTATGGAGAGAAAGTATTGGATTCATATCAAAAATTCGATGTCGAGACTTTGATGGATATACACGTTTTGAGGTCCCCTGAATCCAAAAAAATGGTTTACGCGACATGTTCTGTCTGTTAGATTCAATTTAAAGCATGAAGGAATTGAGCTAGGAGGTTGAAATTTTATATTTAAGCTAGGCACCCCCCTATATTGCATTCCTATTTATGCCATTTGGTACCCAAATGACTGGGATCCGAACCCTCGACCCTTGGTATACAAGGCAGGCGCGCTACCAACTACGCCAAGCCCGAGGGCAAGATAATATTGACAAATATTTTTTTTCAACAATTCGATTTGCCCCGAGCTTGGCGTAATTGGTAGCGTGCCTTCTATACCGAACGTTGCGGGTTCGGACCCCAGGCAGTCCGATGATTTTATTTAAGCTATTTGGATAACAAATGGCTTAAATAAAAATGCCTGGACCCCCAATAGATATTACCTATTATATAACTGTTATCTTAAAAGTCTTATATGGTCTAAGTTGCCGAAAAGACTGTGTGTATGTGAGTGTGAATGGGAAAAAATTATGAATGTTTTGAAAAAAAAAAAAAAAAAAAAAAAAAAAACAATTTTTGATGACATTTATTTAAGGTTTTTTTTTTTTTTTTTTTAAACATTCACACTTTTTTCTCATTCACACTCACACATTCACACAGTCTTTTCGGCAACTCAGGCCATATAAGACTTTAGACGATAACCGTTGTAATTAATATATATATTGTGGGTTCAGGCATTTCTATTTAAGCCATCTGGTATCCAAATGGCATCATCGGACTGCCTGGGTCCGAACCAGCGACGTTTGATATAGGAGGTAGGCACGCTACCTACTACGCCAAACTCGGGGGCTTTTTTAAGGTTGTTCGGACAGTACCCCATAAGCCATAATAGAATCCAAATTTTTTTTTAAATAAAATTAAAAATTTTAATGCATAAATTCATTATTATAATTTAGTCGTGACCTATCATAATTTATAATGTGATTAAGTTAATAATTTAATTACCAAAAATAATAAATGAATGACTTTTGACTCAAGTATTTCTTTGCATAATATACCTCTGGCAACATTGTATTTAACAGCTGTTTATGTTGATCTTGCTGTAGTATTCAGTTGTATTTTATTTATAATATTACAATGAGTAATGCAAATCAGTTTAGACACAATGGGCGATTTGCGAGAAAAAATATTCTAAATTGGAAAAATAAAAATAAAAATGTAAGTGAAAGAGTGAAACGAGTTTTATTTTATGCGACGTTGCCACACTGGTCTGAGTCACTTGACTTACTTATTTTTAAATATGGCAGACTGACATTTTCGTGAATTTCTTCTTTTTCTTGTTAAAATATTTTTAAAAGCCTTCGACAGAAAATTTTGATTTTATTTTTACCATATTCTTCGGAAGTTAATTGATAAAAATAGAACTTTTTTGATATTTTATCTTTATCAGAGCATCTACATAATTCGATTTGTGCGTTTCGTCTACATTTCCTATAGGCTACATGTCAAATTTCAATTTTTTAATTAATTACACGATAACCCTTCGTGAGATCTGCTTAAAAAAAATATTTTATACGTATGTGTGTTAATAACATATAAAAAATTTAGCTTTTAATCTTTATAAGTACCTTAATGTCCGAACAACCTTAAGAAAGTTGAAGTAAATAAATTCTCTTTGATTTTGCGTGAAGCAGCCCTACTCAACTTGTATAATGCTTCTTTAAAATCCTCTCTTGGTCTCCATTCTTTTGACTGCCTATAGAAATTTCCTAAGGATCTAAAGATTTAAATTAATCAGGAACTAATTTAATTTAAATTTATTTAATCCTTTAACTAGCTCTTAAATCACTAAATAAATTCTTCAGTATACTTCTTTAACAGACAGGCTTAATAAAATAACTTATGGATTCCCCAGAAAAATCAATAATAATTCATATATTTATGTACAAATAATACTAAATGATATAAATAATAAAATGGCATTATTATCCCTTTTTAATTTGCGATGTTTTCCTGGGGAAAACAAATTAAACATGCAAAACTCATTCAATTTATTTATAAAAAATAAATGGAAAATTCTGAAAAACAACAATAAATACTAATGAATAAATAAACAAAAATGCTTTTTTTCCCCAATTTAGTATTAAAAATCTGGTGTGATTGGCCGCACAGCACATAACTCTCTCTTACCTTCCGTAATTGAAAGTTGTGTTCTGTACTTGTCACACCAAGATTTTTTGTATCGACATATATTTACATTCCGTCAGTAGAATACAAAATGTAAATTTTATAAAGATAGAAAAATATTTATTTTTTTTTACCATGACTATTTCTATCTTTCCTGAGAAGTACAAGCGTAAAGTGAGTTTAAAATAATATCAAGTGTAAAATGAGAATATACATTTTAAAGAGCATCTAAAAAATAATTTATTTATGAATTTGAGTCAAAATTGTTAGAGCAAATTCTGAGAAAATTAAGAAAAGCTGAAAAAGTACATCACTAAAGTACTTGTTCTCTTGGGCCGATTTTATTTAAAAGCTTATTTTCCCGCCTCAGCAGGGTACTTAACTTACATATAAAATTTCACTTTCATAGCTCATTTCCTTCTTGCTTTTATGTTGAACACACAAAGAAACTCAGATCATTTTGCGGGATCCACTTTTTTGTATTAAGGTGACCTAAAAACGTGTATTTCCATCAGAATTTCTACATCGAATTTTTGACAAGAATGCAATACTTCCTCTTTACAAATATATAGACTATTAATATATATGGTTAAGAGAAAGTCAAATATTTATTTCCATATTATATTCTTAAAAACTCAGGGTATTCTTGTCTTAAAGCACTAAGAACAAAACTTAGGGGCATACATTTAAACAAGTTTTATTTTCTCTTACCTCTATATATATTAATATATAGAGAGAGAAAGTATTGGATTCATGTCAAAAATTCGATGTCGAGATTTTGATGGATATACACGTTTTGAGGTCTCCTGAATCCAAAAAAGTGGTTTTCGCGACATGGTTTCTCTGTGTTCAATTTAAAGCATGAATGAATTGAGCTAGTATCTTGAAATTTTAAATTTAAGTTAGGCACTTCCGTGACACAAAGCTTTTGGACAAAATTCGTCAAAGTGTACTAATAGTACTACTTTACTGATGTACTTTTTCATTTTTTTTTCGATTTTTTCAAAATTTGCTCTAACGATTTTGATTAAAATAAAAAATCAATTATTTTTTTATGCGGAAACTAAATATATCTCGACACAAAAAATCTGGAGTGACAACACAACTTTCTTTTACCAAAGATAAGAGAAAGTTGTCTGCTGTGCGATCATCACACCAGATTTTTTAAAGTAATTCTTATGCATTACAATTTTATTCTTTGCGGTCTTCTAAATAAGAAACTGATTGGCTGATTGAACTCGGTCTTAATTTTGAAACTAGAAAAAAAAAGAAGAAAAAGAAAAAAAAAACATTAGAAAAATTCTCTTTGGTGGGTGGTTATTGATCGTAACAAATTCCTGGACAAGTTTTTTCACTATCCCGGCCATCTAGCACTGCCAAGGTCCCATCTCACCCCTTTTTTTGGACTGATTTATTCGCGTCGCGTGCCGGCAAGAGAGAGAGAGAGCGATAGAAGAGAGACTCCTAATTTTGCAAGCGAATGCGAGTCGCTTCATTATCTGTTGCCAAATATCTATCTGGATAATATAATATTGCAAATATATCATTTCAGGATGAATTATTGTACTTGTTTCTATTTCCCTTTATCTTTAACGAGTATCACACAAACCCTTAGAGGGCATATAATTAAAGTTTCTAAGGGAACACCTTTATTTTTTGGGAATTTATCATTACTATTATTATTTATTCATCTATACTTTCGCTTTCAAGTGAGTTATAATTAGAAAAAAAAAATTTAAATTTTTAGCCTTTTCAATACAATTCCAATTCGTTGCCCACCTTTTATGTAGTTATATATTAACAATAGAATAAAAATTTATTAACCCTCACCCGGCTGACAAATTTTCGTTATCAGAACGGCTAGCGGAGTCTGACCAAGGGTGTAAAGGGGGGGGGGGGGTAATTACTCCTAATTTTTCTGTCGGTGACTTCCTAATCGAAACATTATCCTCACCATTTTTACTTTCTCTTACCTATTCGTATATCTTAATATACATATAGAAAGTATTGGTTTCATGTCAAAAATTCGATGTCGAGATTTTGATGGAACTTCACGTTTTGAGGTCCCCTGAATCCAAAAAAGTGGTTTTCGCGGCATGGTCTTTCTGTCTCTCTGTCTGTGTGTCTGTCTGGGCTCAATTTAAAGTATGAAGGAATTGAGCTAGGGGGTTAAAATTTTATATTTAAGTTAGACACCTCTCTGAGACGTGGAAATAAGCTTTTAATCAAAATCAGCCAAAAAATACTAGTACTTTACTGATGTACTTTTTCAGTTTTTTTCGATTTTCTCAAAATTGTCTCCAACGATTTTTTTTTAATTCAAAAATCAATTATTTTTTAGATTCTCTTTAAAAATTCTTATTTTGTCATTGAAATCTTCTGAAGACCACTTTACTCTTGTACTTCATAGGAAGGATAGGGGAATTGGTTGCCATGGTAACAAAATATAAATGTTTTCATGTTTATAAATTTGACATTCTTGAATTCTAATATATTGGCTGAAACTAAATAGATGTCGACACAAATTATGTGACAAGCACAGAACACAACTTTCGATTACCGAAGGTAAGAGAAAGTTGTGTGCTGTGCGACAATCACACCAGATTTTCAGAATGAATGTCTTCTCATATCCTATTTCGTAATTTTAAAACAGGCTCTAATTTTGTATATTTTTATGCACTGAAGATTGATTGCGTTATGCAATCCGAAATATTTGCTAAATAAATTATTTTTGTGAGGAAACCAATCGCTGGTTTGATTAAAAAAAGGTCTAGGTTGACGAAGTTCGCCCAAGGCATGTGCCACCCATAGTTATTTATTATTTGTTTGTTTGACACTAAATATTTGATAGGTCTAAATATAATTTTATGAATATTTAATTAAGAATATCTATACATATATTAATAATGTCATAAATATTTATTATTTTCTTAATTAATATCCGTACCTTTTGTTTGAGCTCTGGACCCTGGATAAATAAATCCACGTGATATACGGCATTTATGTCTCACGTTGATAGGTTTTAGCTCCATTTATTTTAATGTAATAATTTATTGTTCTATTAATTTTAATGTTCAAATACACAAAAGGGAACATCTGAATTTAATGATGATTCAAATATTATATATTCCTCCCGGGCGTTTAATACTTATTATTATTATTATTAGAGAAAGAGGTTGATTTAATATTGTTGTAAGAAATACATGTAGTGGAATAAACCTCGTTAATTCTTTATTTCTTTGTGTTTATTAATTCAAACAGCAGAAAAAGTTCGGCACCGCAGGGAGTCGAACCAGAGATCTGACAATTTGTACTTGGCATGCCCTACCACTAGACACAGTACCGTACTCAGTTATTCAAATTTAAATTTAATAGATTGCTATCATTGAGAGAATCGCCCCTCATATATATATCTCAAGTTTTTTTGAGACAGTAAATATTAATTATATGAATTTTCTTCACGAGTCCATTCGTGATATATACGAGTATATAATTTATTATTCATTAATCGCATGTAAATTAAAGACGATATAGATTTATCTTAAATATTTGTTTATGATAATTTAATTTGAAATTTTATTCATTTTACTGGATCGCGTAGGCGGCGCAACCCCTTTTTCAAGGAAACAATTTTTGCACACTTTTCAAATTGTAGTTGTCAAGCTGACAAGTAACTGGGGGGGGAGATATATTCTTTATATTGCTTGTGATTGAGTCAGGGGATACTTTTTGCTCTCACTATATGATATTCGGGTTAAATTTTTGCTTACCTCTGTAACCAAACCAAAAGTCATAAAAACATTTCCTTAAAACTTGTTCTTTTCAATAAAAAATTTTTTTTTTCTTTGTTCCAGTTCCTCCGGAGCATCCAACTGTTTTGGACCGATGGGGGAGGCAACTAAACTCTACAGTGGGTCCTCACGATGAGAAGGACGACGTCCAACTTACCTGCCGTGTTATAGGTGGTGAGTTTATTTCAATATTTTTTTTTTAACCCTTTACGCCTACAGAAGTCATTTCTTCTTCTATTGTCCCTATTTCGGGTGGGCAAAATTAATTTATTAAAAAATGAGACAGAGCGAAAAGCAAGCCGACACGTCTCTCGGCCTGACGCTTGGTATGAAAAAGGGGGGAAAAAGGCTGACGTAAAGGAAAGGAGGAAATGCCAGACTTAGTTCGGGTAACTCGTGGTTGCTATCCATGTAGACGGGAGTCCCTGAGTGACTACACAGGCCATATAGGGTTTATTAATTTATTCATATAATTTGAAATAGACCTACAGTAATTCTTGGCCAATTCATCTCCTCGCAATAATTCTAAGCATTAGCATTATTGTTTTATTTTATTGTTCGTTGCCAGTAGGATTTTTTTTTTAAACACTCACACTTTTTTCTCATTCACACTCACATTCACGCACACATACACACAGTTTGAATCCAAATGGCTTAAATAAAATCATCGGACTACCAGATTATTAAACGAGTTATCTGAAAGGAATGAATATTTTTTAATAACATTTTCGATCATAGAATATCGTTGAAATATTTTGTAAATTAAAATATTCAAATAAAACACTTGGTTATATTTTTAAGTTATTTATGCCCAATCGCACCGCACAATTTAAGTATAACTTAAAATAAAGTATCAGCAACATGGCAACGTTGTAAATTTTAGTGATATTCTGCTGATTTATTTGTGATTTAATATTATAAGACTTAAACGATACTGTTATTTATTAATAAATATATATTGGGGGTCCTGGCATCTTTATTCACGCCATTTGGGTCTTGAAACATGATTTTATTTTCAATCAGAGAACGTGTTATCTTAGCAACGAGCGTGGTTAGCAACGGATGACAATGAAAGTTTGTTAAATTTCATACTTAACCCCCAAATATTTAAGCCCTCGATTTCGGGGGCTTAGCAATGACTTAAGCTAAAAAACAATATTGATAATATAATATTAATTAACTAATAATAATACATTTTTTGGATTCGATTTCGATTTTTCTTATAAAAAACATGAACAATATGAACTATATTTTCGAGGATGATCTATATTATATTAGAGGAGGGCCTGTCGGTCCATCCGTCTGTCACGCTCTGACCAACTTCCCGTTGGAATTTTGAAACGAAATTTTCCAGTCTTATATTAGTAGAGCTGTGTTTTTCAATCTTTTTGAATTTACAGGTTGAAAAATTCTGGCGATTCTCTTGGTTCATGACCGACAAAAAGATTGTAAATCAAAAGACTATGTAAGTTATATGATTTTCTCTATTTTGGTACCTATTTCCCTTCTCCATGAAATTGTGTTTTTATTATCGTGTAGAACTTTGCCTTTTTCCTTTTGCCGCCTACCCTCCGTGTAGGGCTTCGCCACTCCCTAGGGGCCCCGACCCACAGATTGAAAAACACTGTTATAGAGTGACAGATCGTTATTAATATTTATATATAGTAGCCTATATATAAAATTGCTATTAATTAATCAAAAATCATGAAAATTAATATTTTGTTTCTGATTTTCTCATTTTTCTGAAATTAATATTTATAAACAATATGTATTTAATTTAGTTTATGATTATTAAAAAGAAAAAATTATTAAATTAAAAATAAATCACCAGAATATCACTAAAATTTACAACGTTGCCAGGTTGTTGATACTTAATTTTAAGTCATACTTAAATTGTGCGGTGCGATTGGGCATTATTGATTTATAACAGAGCCTGGAAAATGTTGAAAAATATGAATGTTAATATTTCGTTAAAAAAAAAAGTTAAAATATTGGGATCTATGGGAGAGGCGTGGCTTCACCTGGTGGCAAAAAATGAACTAGCGATTGTAGGATTGAATGGCTGAGCTGATACGCAAGTACTCGTGTTTTATGAGACAAAAAATTTAATTAAAAATAAAAAATGGGTGTGACGATACAGGAAATTTGTAGGTTTTCTTCTGCCACACTTACTAATAAAAATTTTATTTGTGGAGACAATATTATTGATCCTGGTCATGTTTTAAAGTGAGTAATAGTAATGACAGTTTCAATGACAGACCAAATTCTTGCTTTCTGTTTACAAAACAAGTTTACGAGAAGGACTTAATGAAATAAATGATCAAATATTAAAAGATGGAAAAATAATTGGGATGGATGCTCGTATAAGGCTGGATTAGGAAGTACCTACAAGCACATTTGGGGCTGTACTTTTATTCTGAAACCGCTAATTATGATATCTGATATGATGTTAGCCAAAAAGTGTTTGAAATATTTTATTGTAATAATAAATACAAGATAATTAAATGATAAATTAACTAAAAAATTAATACCGGTAATTAAATATAAAATTAATAATTTTTTTTTTTGTACTTACAAAAATAATTTAGATTTAAAAAATATTAGGTGAACAGACAAAAAATGTGTTTGGAGTGCACAATTGTTTTGGAGAAAAACAAGAAAAAGTTAGAGGCAAAAATTAAAAAGAAGACTTCTAAATCTGATAGATTGATTCTTCTACAAAAAAATTATTTATAATTTTCACTATAATGACTTTTTTTTGGAAAAGAATGAAATCGAACTGTTTCATGCATGACTTTTACACCCATAAACACAGAGTAGATACGCATTGCTTTTATTTTTATAAGGAGAAAATTTCATATTTGTGAATATATTAGTGTATATATGTATTATTTATTAATCTAACAATAATGTTTACTCGTGGGTTATAACTTTTTTTTTAAATAATACAATTATATCATATGTTTAAATGTTCTTGTCCCTTATATCACGTTAAACGTATGAAGGTTTATCCTACAATCGCTAGTTCGAATTTAAGCCACCAGGTAGAGTATTGAAATGCTAAATTTCCCAATATTGCTATATTTATTCTTGTAGTCATATTTGAAAACAATTTCAATTTTCTAATCTAAAATATTTATTACACTAAAATTGTGCAAAAACAAAATCAAAGTTTAATTGATAGGTCGATAATGAATAATAGAATATAAAACATAATTATATGGCAATTAGGCGCTAATTACTGCCCAAAAAAAAATAAATTCATGAAATAAAATACTAGATTTTATGCAGTGCTCATTTAATTAGGAAACATCAAATTAAACTTTAATAAATTCTTATATTTATCCCTAGCAAAACGTAATTTTTTCCGTCCTGCGGAAAATTTTTTTCCTCTCCCGTCAAAGACGAAATTTTTTCCGCCTCTTTCCCACCGAGTGGGAAAAATTTTTTTCCCTTCTGTGGAAATCATTTGACCTTTTTTTCGGGTGCGAGTTTCATCCCATCTTTTTCAAACTCAGATTTCGGTCTGCCAAAACCAGGATTTTTGGCCGAAACTGGCCGAAATCGTAACCGAACCGAACATTCGGTCGGTTCTTAGTATTTAGATATTAAATAATAGGAATTTATTTTGAAAAAATTTTAGTTTTCAAAATCAGGGAGATATTTATATTATTTTCTTTTATTAAATATAAAAGTAATATACAGTATAGTAATAATGTTTATTTTCTGGTGTTTCTCTCACTATAAAGAAACCCTTTTAGTGACCACACCTTTCTATCTCTTTCTCTTCATTTTTCATATTTTTTTAATATTAAATTTTTTTTAGTCAGATTTGTTTTATTTTTTTTATGTTCATTTTTTCTCATCACTGCCTTCTGAGCTTTTTAAACCCTTTGCTCCCCTTTTATCAGCTTATTTATTAACGCCAACATTCATTGGACTAAGTGGCATTTTTTTGCCTCTTTTAACTTGCCAAAAATATTTACATTTAAAGAGTATATCTGCTGATGGAATAAATGCATTGTAAACACAAGATTATCCATTAGTTAATTTTTTTTCTAAAAACTTTTTCATTATTTTTTATTTTTTAATTAAATTATTTTTCAATAAATAAATAAATGTTTCAATTATCTATACGTTATTATAAATTTTATATAATTTTACTTCACATTTATAGAAAGAAAGTATTGCGATCGTTTCAAAAATTCTGTTGTGGTACACGCAAAATTGTCTCTCTGTGAACAAAATATTTCAAGAAGAAAAATAGCTACGTGGTTGAAATTTGATATTTTAAGTTTGTATTCTTCGGATTGCAACGCGTAACTTTTAATTAAAAAAATAAAATAAAAAAAAAAGATTTTTAAAAAAATGCTTTTATTTAAATTGAACTAAAAAAGAGAGAAATAAGAAAGAAATAATTTAATTGTTCTTGTTAAAATTTTTTAATATTTATGACTTAAAAATAAAAGCGTGGGGCGCTTCGAAGTGATTCCGAGGCTCGCGCCCCACGCTTTTATTTTAAGTCATAAATATTAAAAAATTTTAACAAGAACAATTAAATTATTTCTTTCTTATTTCTCTCTTTTTAGTTCAATTTAAATAAAAGCATTTTTTTAAAAATCTTTTTTTTATTTTATTTTTATTTTAAGCTTTTTAGTCTTTTAGTCTTATCAAAAATCATCAATATGATAAAGTACCACATTAGTTTGGCCTGTATTGATTTGGTTCAATTGAAAAATTATTCATTATCATAAAAAAATGACTCGTAAATATCAAAATTCAAAACTATAGTTAATAGGGCTTTATTTGCGTGAGGCTTCAAATAAAGTACCACATTAGTTTCGTCTATTTTGATCAAAACCACCATATAGTGGCGTCATCAAAAATGACTCTTAAGTATTACATTTCACACCTCTAGCCCATCGGGAAGTCTTTTGAAATTACATTAATTTGCGAAGGGTTTCAAATAAAGTACCACATTAGTTTGGTCTATTTTGATCAAAACCACCATATAGTGGCGTCATCAAAAATGACTCTTAAGTATTACATTTCACACCTCTAGCCCATCGGGAAGTCTTTTGAAATTACATTAATTCGCGAAGGGTTTCAAATAAAGTACCACATTAGTTTGGTCTATTTTGATCAAAACCACCATATAGTGGCGTCATCAAAAATGACTCTTAAGTATTACATTTCACACCTCTAGCCCATCGGGAAGTCTTTTGAAATTACATTAATTCGCGAAGGGTTTCAAATAAAGTACCACATTAGTTTGGTCTATTTTGATCAAAACCACCATGTAGTGGCGTCATCAAAAATGACTCTTAAGTATTACATTTCACACCTCTAGCCCATCGGGAAGTCTTTTGAAATTACATTAATTCACGAAGGGTTTCAAATAAAGTACCACATTAGTTTGGTCTATTTTGATCAAAACCACCATATAGTGGCGTCATCAAAAATGACTCTTAAGTATTACATTTCACACCTCTAGCCCATCGGGAAGTCTTTTGAAATTACATTAATTCGCGAAGGGTTTCAAATAAAGTACCACATTAGTTTGGTCTATTTTGATCAAATCCACCATATAGTGGCGGCATCAAAAATGACTCTTAAGTATTACATTTCACACCTCTAGCCCATCGGGAAGTCTTTTGAAATTACATTAATTCACGAAGGGTTTCAAATAAAGTACCACATTAGTTTGGTCTATTTTGATCAAAACCACCATATAGTGGCGTCATCAAAAATGACTCTTAAGTATTACATTTCACACCTCTAGCCCATCGGGAAGTCTTTTGAAATTACATTAATTCGCGAAGGGTTTCAAATAAAGTACCACATTAGTTTGGTCTATTTTGATCAAAACCACCATATAGTGGCGTCATCAAAAATGACTCTTAAGTATTACATTGCACACCTCTAGCCCATCGGGAAGTCTTTTGAAATTACATTAATTCGCGAAGGGTTTCAAATAAAGTACCACATTAGTTTGGTCTATTTTGATCAAATCCACCATATAGTGGCGTCATCAAAAATGACTCTTAAGTATTACATTTCACACCTCTAGCCCATCGGGAAGTCTTTTGAAATTACATTAATTCACGAAGGGTTTCAAATAAAGTACCACATTAGTTTGTTCCATTTTGGTAAAACCAAACTCACAATTTGCGTCATCAAAAATGACTCTTAAATATCAAATTTCACACCTCTAGCTCATCGGGAAGTGTCCCTAACAAAGCCATAAAGTTGGTGACCTTGAAAGAGTAAGTTAAATAAAAGCATTTAATAAGAGTACTAGTACTTTACAGATGACTCTTCATTTTTTTTTCGATTTTCTCAAAATTCGCTCTAACGATTTTGATTAAAATTCAAAAATCATTTATTTTTTAGATTCTCTTTAAAATGTATATTCTCATTTTGCCCTCAAATTGTTCAATTAAAGGTTCCGGCTCCACTAAATAAGATCAGTTCTGACTCTCCCCAGCTCTTGATTGATATATGTTAAGTCCAGGATAGACGTCCATGATTTTTTCAAAAGCAAGTTTGATACACAAGAACAAACTGAAACTTCCCATAAATTGCCTTTTCAATTCATAAAAAACAAAAGTCGTCTTCGTTCTCAAAGATTTACCAAATATCACACTAGCTAAAAAAAATCTCGCACAGGGGCCCACATCTCGTGGTCGCCACGAGCTGCCCGAGCTGAGACAGACAGTCTTTCTGTTCTTTGTATGTCTGTCTCTTCCTTCCTCTTTTCAACAGGCCTCAGTGCGACGAGCCGGCCTGTTCTATCCTTCTCGGTCGCAAAAACCCATGATAGGGCTGGGGGGAAATATTGAGGTCCGTCGACCCAGCGTAGCGGGAATAAGGCGAGGACAGAAGAAGAAGAAGAAGAAGATACTAGCTAAAAAATTAAAAAAAAAAAAGTTACACTTGGCCATCTGAACCGAGAATCAGAGTTAGATGGCCAGGCATTTATTGTTTCAAAATTGCATTACCAAATCGATGGCACACATCAACATATGATGTACAGGATTCATGTAACCAACGCTTACTCCTGACACACCAATCACAGGTTTTATCTGTTTTTAACTGTTCCTCCATTCATTGCTCTTTCTCTCCTTCAAAAAGTCGTTCATTTGAGTCTTCCTTCTACTGAACTTCATCTGATAAGCCTGAACTCTCCGAAGTTTCTTTGACCTTCTTGATCCCAAACTTTTTCAATAGTTTTAATATACGTAAAACACGTTTATGGAATGGCCATATATCCCGATCGGCCGGAAGAAATGGCCATAGTTCATAATCATACATGGTGGAGGCAAACGCCATTTTAACCAACGTATCGCTATGCAGTTAGATATAATCACCTCTAATACTAAAGTTCCTGTCGCTACTCACAGCCTAAGTTATGTTTAAAACGAAAGTTGTGAGATAGTATATAATTTCAAGGTATATTGAAAACTAAAATCCTGGAAATTACTTACTTTTAGTTGAAATGAAGAGCAGTAACACTCCCTCACATTACTAACTACCAACTGACTGGCACCGCTGTGGATCTTGTAAAAACTACAGGGGGTTGACCATCTCTCCCGTATGGCCATCTAAAACACCATTAATTTTATATAAGACTCATCCTAAATAAGATAACGTTAAAAAAAAAGAATTTTATACACTTAAATACCTAAGTGAAATGAATAAACAAGTGATATTTTTAATACTCAACGAGGCCAAAGGCAAACAAAGAGAGAGAGAGCACTTCCATTTTGCTCAGGTTCTTTTCCACTAAGTAGAGGTTTATCTCCAAGGATGGCTTCTCTCCATTAAGATTAATATAACAAGCTCCAACACAATGCCAACAGCGAATCCCTCTTCCCTCCGAAAGGCTTTTGATGTTGCTACCGAATAGATATCAAAAGATAAACAAGTGTCTTTTGAATCAGGAAGGAAAAAATATTTAATCCTTTTCAAATTTAAACAATTTTTTTTTAACCACTCAGAAGCCTGTTTGAAATCTATATATATATATATCTATATATAATAATTTCGGAGTGTCCGTCTGTCTGTCCGTCTGTCACGCTCTGTTTGACCAACTTCCCGTTGGAATTTTTAAATGAAATTTCGCAGTCTTATAGAGGACGTTATGGAGAGTCCCGGAAAAATACTCGGGTCCCGAAATTCCTATAACTTTTCGAGTTATTAATTCTTAAAGTTACGATTTCTCCCATAGGAAATGTATAGAGAAATATTTAAGTATTCTTTGCAGTTGTGTATTCTATGAAGGTAAACAAATCCTCAAGCAGGCACTGGACTGGAATACTTAGTTGTTAGTAATAATAATTTTCTTTTCATAATTAAGAAAAGGCGAGGGTCCGCCGCAGGCGGGTCCGAGCCAGCTGGTGGGAGGTCCAGGGGCGCATAGCCCCCTGTCTAGAAGCCACGCAGTTTCTCATAATTAAGAAAGGCGGGGGTCCGCCGCAGGCGGACCCGAGCCAGTTGGTGGGCGGTTCAGGGGGCGTAGCCCCCTGTCTAGACGCCACGCAGTTTCTCATCAAGAAAGGCGAGGGTCCGCCGCAGGCGGGCCTGAGCCAGCTGGCGGGGGGTTTAGGGGGGAATAGCCCCCCTGGCTAGACGCGAAGCCCGCCGAAGGCGGGCGGTGCGGCTAGTATATAATAATAGCGCAGTGCCCGTCTGTCCGTCCGCCTTTCACGCTCTATTTGACCAACTTCACGTTGGAATTTTGAAACGAAATTTTGTAGTCTTATAAAGGACGTTATGGAAAATCCAGGAAAAATACTCGGGTTCCGAAATTCCTATAACTTTTTGAGTTATTAATTCCTAAAATTACGATTTCTCCCATAGGAAATGTATAGAGAAATATCTATGTATTCTTTGCATTTATATATCTATGAATGTAAACAAATCCTTAAGCAGGAACTGGATTGGAATAGTAGTAATAATAATTTTCTTTTCATAATGAAGAAAAGGCGAGTGTCCGCCGCAGGCGGGCCTGAGCCATCTGGCAGGGAGTACAGGGGCCGAAGCCTCCCTGGCTAGATGCGAAGCCCGCAGAAAGCAAAGATTTATTGTCTCCGCCGGGGGGACGTCCCCCCCTAAAATGTATCTTTCACTCGATTTTAATAAAATTTAAAATGACTCTTCTCTAGGGTGTAAATAATTGAAAAATGCTATTCCAGACCTCAGAAAGTTCTATCGGCCCTACTCCTCCTACCTACTCCTCTAAAATTTATTTTCCACTCGATTTTTTATTTTATATTTTTATAATATGGTTCAAAATTAATTAAAATATATTAATCTGGATAGGGTCCGACCGAAACCTGACTTTCAGCCGAAACCGAAATTGAATTTCGGCCTTAATCTTAGTTTCGGCCGAAACCGTAGCCAAAATCGAAATTTGTATTTCCTATACAAAATTCATATCATTTTACCGGTTTTTTTTTTTTTTTTTTTTTAATTTTTCTCCCCCCTGCGGAAAATTTTTTCCCCTCCAATGAAAATAATTTTACCTTTTTTTTTTGAAGGCAAAATTTTTTCCGTCCCTTTTCTTTCTTGCGGAAGATCTTTTTCTCCCTTACATGGTCATTTGACCTTTTTTTTTCGTGCGAGTCTCATCTCACCTTTTCATACTCAGGTTTCGGCTGGTTTTTGGCTGAAACCGAAACCATGGCCGAAATCGTAACCGAAATCGAATATTCGGTCAGTTCCTAAATCTGGACAACTCTTAGTCATATCCCGAGACGCCGCCTTCCAGGGCCTAGCGGGGTAGGGTTTCCGAAGGCAATCCTAATTTTTGGCAATATTTTCAAAGCTGCCATATTATACATTGCTTTAAATTTCTTTACCCTCTTATAGCTATTAATTCCCAATTATATGTGGTTCTGACAGGTTGATTTGATTTCTTTATCATTACTTCACGTACATTTTATGACTTGCACGAACTACCTTTAATGTTTTAGAGTAGTATTTCCATGCGCCCATTTCGGTCAAGAAACAAAAGTCAAATAATTCTCTCTCTCTTGCTCCTCTGGTCACGAGTTCTTCCCGCTTCAACCTGCTTTAAGAATCGAATTAACATGGCTTATACTGTATAATGGAATATACAAAAAGGCACCAAAGTTAATTTCGTTATTTCGAGCTTGTGTCTCTCTCTTTCTCTCTATCCACATTAAATTAAGTCACTGATCTCGACTAAACAAAACAGAACGGTAAACTGCTTAAATGGAGGAAAGAGTGGGAGAGATCAACATAAACAACAACAAAACCATCAAATAGGGAAGTTTGCTATCAAAATAATCTAAAAATTATAATTCAAATAAGAAATAGACGTCGATTTTTTAAATTTCAAATGTCGAGTTTAGGGTTTACATAAATGAAATAATTTTCTTATGTATTATCCTATGGGTGTTTCAGAAAAAAAAATTTAATTTTTCTCATAGGTTTTATACATATGCATAGTCATGACTTGCACGAAAATATTACTATCAAAGATTTCAGGGGCGCCGGAACGAATTTGAATCAGGGGGGGGCAAAAAAATTTTTTTCAGAAAATAAAAATAATTTAATATGTTTAAATAGTATAAAACAAAAACAAATCTACTATAAAATTTTAAATAAAATCACAATTTTAATAAAATTAAAATTTTAAAAAATTTGGTAGTGATTTTATCAAAAATTTTTGGAAAAAATTTGGAAAAAAATGAATTTCTTACTCTTTTAATTTTTTTTAGCTTAGAAGATTTTATTTTTTAAAAGTAAAAATATATCATTTTTAAAAATAAATGAAATAAAACAGAAATTTTGCCCCCCTCTGTCCCCCCCTGTAGGATGCCAGGGGGGGGCAATGTACCCTTGCCCCCCCCAGTTCCGGCGCCTATGAAAGATTTAAACATATTACTTTCTCTTTCCCTATATATTTTTTAAATCTTACGTTTTTCCAAACGTGAGTGGGAGATAAGCCAATGAGAAAATTTTTTTTATATTGTTATTATTGTTAATAGGGACAGGAGCGCTAATCTGTGGTGGTGGGGAAGTCAATACTGATTGAAAGTTTATGTGGGAAATACTGGGAGATTCGTCAATGTGAGAATGGGGAACATAGGAGCTGAGAGGGTAAAGCCATCTCAGGATTCCCTACGAGCTTGGCTAAACACTGTTTAGAAAAAGGCCATCGTTTTGACTATGACAATTTTGAGATTCTTGACACTGACAAATGAGTAAAAAAAAAAATAAATAAAATAAGATGACATTGAAGCATTATTAAATTAGTAAATTATTTTAATAAGTCCTCGGGCTTGGTGTGATTGGTAGCGCGCCTGCGCCTTGTATACCACTGGTCGCGGGTTAGGACCCCAGGTAGTCTGATGATTTTATTTAAGCCATTTGGAAACCAAAAAACCTTGCCGCTAGTTTACATTTATTGTAATAAAATATCGAGAGAAAACAAACGATACATTTAATAAATTGTATAAATTGTAAAAAAAAAAAAAAAAAAAAACGATAAATTGAATTCGACACTATTACAATATTATTTTATACTATATTTTTTATTTTTTGTTGAATTTATTATTAAAAGAATATATTAGCTTGTTTTAGAAATCCGAACTCAAATATAACAATATTGATTTTAATAAAACTTTTTCCCCAAGAGCGAAAATGAAATTTTCCCAGTTTATATAAAATATAAAACAATAAAAATTCATAAAGTTAAATAAATTATATTAAAAATTTCAATATGTACCAAAGAAGAAAAAAAATTGGAAATGAAAACCAAATCAAATATTAATATTAGAAATTAAATGAACAGTCTTCATTAAAAAAATAAAAGTTTTAAAATTAATTTTCAAAAATTGTTTTTCCGTTTGTTTTCCTATTTTTTTTTTCCTCGTTTGTTATTTATTCAAGGAAGGATCCATGGCCTTTGAGCGAAATGATGTGTTCTCGTCATGCTTTAGTTCATTCATTGCCACCAGCACCGCCCCCTCACCCCCCTGCCCCAACCCCCGTTCTTCTTCCCTCTCTCCCCTACCTACCCACGCGCTTTTGTGTGCTCAGAAAAGTTATTCAAATAAAGGGCAGTCATGCGAGGATAAAGCGCCTAGCTTTTTTATGGCCATGTTATTTTCAAGAGGGATGCACTGATATCGATGCCAGCCACCAACATCGCCCCCATAACAAATAAAGAAATGCCCTCTGACACATTCTCACTATTTAATGTCCCTTTAATAGTCTTGAAAAAATTAAATTGAAAAAAAAAATAACTGGTTATAGAAAAAAATCCGTGTAACTGGTCGTACAGCTGTTCTGGGCTTGTCACACCAGATTTTTTGTGTCGGCATATATTTAGTTTCCGCCGATATATTAGAATTAAAGATATCAAATTTATATAAATGGGAGAATATTTATATTTTGTTACCATGGCAACCATTTCTCCTATCTTTCCTATGAATTACAAGAGTAAAGTGTGCTTCGAACAATTTTGAGGTCAAAATTACGTATTAAAGAGTATCTAAAAAAATAATTGATTTTTGAATTTTAATCAAAATCGTTAGAACAAATTTCGAAAAAAAAAAAACAAACAAAAAATAAAACGGAAAAAGTACATGAGTAAAGTACTAGTGCTCTTTGGCCGATTTTGATCAAAAGATTCAGCGGGGAACCGAACTGAAATATAAAACTTCAACCTTTAGCTCTTTTTGTTCTTGAGATTTTTGTTCACAGACACACAGACAGACGCACACACAGACTCACTTTTTTGATTTAGGGGACTTCAAAATGTGTATACCCATCACCCCCTTGTGATAAGGGCGGATACAAGGGGGGAGTAAAGGGTATAATTACCACCCTTCCCCGAGATTTGAGAAAAATATTTTTTTGGCGACTAAATTTTATTTTTAATATAAAATTTTAAAAATTAATACCTAAAAATTTGATTTGTATATTTATATATTCTGGTAAACAAGTACAGAATCAGTGGCGGACCCAGATGTGTTTCTCGGGGGGGGGGGGGGTAATCTGGAGTGACTGGTCGCACATCACACACTTTTTTTCTTAATTTCGCTAATTTAAAGGCCCATTCTGTACTTGTTTGCCAGAATATAAATATAAATCAAATTTTTAAGTATTAATTTTTAAAATTTTTCATTAAAAATACATTTTTTTTTCGAAAAAAGTATTTTTTCAAATCTCAGGGGGGTAATTACTCCCTTTGCCCCCCTTGTATCCGCCCTTGCACAGAATGCGCCTTTAAATTACTGAAAGAAAAAATTGTGTGCTGTGTGACCAGTCACACCAGATTACCCCCCCCCCCCCCTACCCCGAGAAACTCCTTTGGTTCCGCTCTTGATCCATCAAAATCTGACATCAAATTTTTGACATGAATCCAATAGTTTCTCTCTATACCGTATATTAACATATACCGTATAGATAGAAGAAATTTAAAAAGCTTTCCACCTTTTTTAAATATTTTTGTTTGTCATATTATAGTTAAAAAAAAAAATTTATTTTTTTATTATGAATTGCTCAGGAGTTTTTTCATTTCTCATTGGCAGTTGGCAGATGAAGAAAATCTTACACACAAAGTCAACCTTCTTAAAACTTCATTTTTTTTTTCTTACTTGACGGTATTACGTTGAGGTAATGCGACTTAAAAATTAATTTAACTTGGTGTGGCATTGAGCAGACGGATCTACTTGTAGATTTATATATATATAAATAGGGAAGGAAAAAAGAGCGAGAGAGAGAGAGAGAGAGAAAAAGCAGAGATGGAAGTCGGACAAAGGAACAGGATGGAGGCCTCAACTTTGCTAAGTCTCTTAATTCGAGAGAAGAGAGAGAGAGAGAGAGAGAGAGAGAGAGAGAGAGAGAGAGAGAGAGAGCAAGAAAGCAACTCTGCAGTCGGAGTTGGATCAATGTTTGAGACCAAAGTTTTGGGGAAGGCTGTGTGCCCCCCCCCCCCCCGCCGCTCTTTCCTTATAAACCCTAAAAAGATTGTCGTTCGAGAGAGGATTTTGTTGAACAAATAGCTTAGAAAAAAATTTGACCTAAAAAATGAATCTCTGATGACTTGAAATTAAATATTCAAATTTTTGAAATTTTTTAGATAGGAGGGGGGGAAGGGGGTGCATCCTCAAACAATTATTTTTTACTTTCTCTTACCTATGTATATATGTAATATATATATAGAGAGAAAGTATTGGATTCATGTCAAAAATTCGATGTCGAGATTTTGATGGATCTTCACGTTTTGAGGTCCCCTGAATCCAAAAAAGTGGTTTTCGCGACATGGTCTGTCTGTGTGTGTGTGTGTCTGTGTGTGTGTGTGTGTGTGTGTCTGTGAACAAAATATCTCAAGAACGAAAAGAGCTAGGAGGTTGAAATTTTTTATTTAAGTTAGGCACCCCCATGGGACGTGACACGAAGCTTTTGAACAAAATCGACCAAAGAGTACTAGTACTTTACTGATGCACTTTTTCAGTTTTTTTCGATTTTCTCAAAATTTGCTCCAACGATTTTTTTTAAAATTCAAAAATCAATTAATTTTTAGATTCTCTTTAAAATGTATATTCTCATTTTGCAATTGAAATCTTCTGAAGACCACTTTACTCTTGTACTCCATAGGAAGGATAAGAGAAATGGTTGCCATGGTAACAAAATATAAATATTTTCCCATACTTATAAATTTTACATCTAAATTCAAATGTTCCGTGCTGTCGGGAACTAAATATATGTCGACACAAAAAATCTGGTGTGACAAGCACAGAACACAACTTTCGATTACCGAAGGTAAGAGAAAGTTGTGTGCTGTGCGCCAGTCACACCAGATTTTTTTATTATTTATTTTTGTTATTACAGAAAATGATAATTTGTAGACCGAAACTCCTCAAACTACGCTGATTTTTCGGCAAGGTTGTAATAAAAATTTTTTTATTTTCCCAAATGAGTTTATTTCGAAGACACAAAGGCTCTTTCTTCTTCTTCAGAGGAAGCTCATTTTACACTCCCGAAAAATCAGCATAGTTTGAGATGTTTCGGTCTATAATTCTCTCGGCATCACTCATTAAGCTTCAATCAATGATAATTTGTGTTTCATCCGTCTTATTTATTTATTTATTTATTTTTTTTTTTAACACTCACACTTTTTTCCCATTCACACTCACGCACACATACACACAGTCTTTTCGGCAACTTAGGCCATTTAAGACTTTTACGATAACCGTTATTTAATAATATATATTTATTTGGGGTCCAGGCATTCTTATTTAAGCCATTTGGTATCCAATTGGCTTAAATAAAATTATCGGACTACCCCCGACCTTTTTTATACAAGACAGGCGCGCTACCAACTACGCCAAGCCCAGGGCAATCCGTCTATTTGTAAATATTGAATAGTGTAATGTGCTAGCTCTGAATACAAATTTTTTAAAATAAAATAAAGGGACTGTTTATCTTCTTCTTCTTCTTCTCTCCTCGTCTTATTCCCGCGACCGGAAGAAATAGAACAGGCCGGCCCGTCGCACGGTCTGACGCCTGTTGAAAAGAGGAAGGAAGGAACAGACATACAAAGAACAGAAGGACTGTCCCAGCTCGGGCAGCTCGTGATCGCCATCCACGTACCCACAAGATGTGGACCCCTGAGCGAAGGACTGTTTTTCTTATTAAAAAATATTCGTTGTTTCTTCTAAAGATCATTCCACCATGGGGTGGTTTTTAATATACTATCCCGACACAAAAAAACCTGATGTGGCAACACATGTCAAATCAAATATCAAAATTAGTTCAGCATTCTTGCAATAGATGGCAGGCTAGTCTAACAGACGATATAGTATTAGCCTATACCTGGCCTATATTTATATATTTTTATGTTTTTATAAAAGAATACATAATATATAATAAAGTATTTATTGTTGAAAGATCAATGAAAATCAACCAAATGCATTAAATACTAAATATAAGATTTTAATCAATGGAATACCGAAATTTGTTTTCTGTGCGGTTAGTCCGCAGATTTTTATTATTTTTGACAAGAATATTGGTTTATTTAGCATTAGAATATAAGAGACATTTAATAAGAGTGAGAGTTTGATTGACAGATAAATTGAGAGAAGGACGAGAGAGGGAGGAAGGGATGATCGGGATTTAAGGACGAGAAAGAGAGGGGAGAGAGAACTTGTAGGCGCTTCGTTAACTCTGATAACAGCGGCGATATTCATCCCTCTGGGTTCGTTATGAAGCGTGTATATTCCTTCACAGCTCCTACTTTCCCATCGATTTATTATACAACAACCACATTGTTAATAATTCTCCTCCAGATAGAGAGAAAGAGAGATAAATGGGTCCAACATGTTTTCGTAAAGATCTCCTATTTCTCTATCAACTTCGGAGGTTTCCCTTAAGATTGTCACAATTAAGTATCAATTTGCTATTTTTATCACCCTATAAAAGTTACGTATATTTATATTTTTTAATGAAATAAAAGAAAGAAAATGCGCTGTTTTATTCCTCTCCTAAGACATCATTTTAACCGTTTTCAAGTTATCTAAGATTAAAATTATAAATTAATTAAATTCTAAATTAAGATATTTGATTGCCTGAATTATATCATCCTTATTTCCTCTGGGATTTCACTAGAGGATAGGATAATCAGGCTTAAAAGGAGCAGGTTAAATGCTGATTCAAAGAAGGATTAATTAAATAAAAAAAAAGTGTGATTAAAGAACAAAAAATTTTATCTAACAAAAAGAGGATAGATAACTTTTTATACAGTATTCCTTTGATTGATAAAAAATTTTATTTTCTATCCAGAAACGAGGGAATCGAGTTCGCTCACAGCCAAATTAAATAAAATCCTTTAATGAACTTGAATTTCTTTCCTCTCATTAATATACTTTTTAATAGGTCAACAGTGCCTAGGAGACTTTGTGAAAGATGAGTAAACATGAAATAGAGCTCAGGCCATTTATTTGTGATGAATCCCCAGATATTTAGCAATCAAAATATAGCTCACACATCTTTTTTTTTTTTTTTTTTTTTTTTTTTTTTTAAAACATTCACACTTTTTTCTCTTTCACACTCACACTCACACACACATTCACACTGTCTTTTCGGCAGCTCAGGCCATATAAGACATTTACGATAACCGTTATTTATGAATTTTTATATATATTAGGGTCCAGGCATTTTTATTTAAGCCATCTGGTATCCAGATGGCTTAAATAAAATCATCGGACTGCCTGGGGTCCGAACCCGCGACGTTTGGTATATAAGGTTAGCACGCTAACCTCTACACCACGCCCCGTGGGCCCTCACACATCTTGTCATTACATGAATGGCGACCACGAGCTACCTAATCCTAGACTGGAATTTCTTCTATTAGTCAACACAAAAGATCTCTTCCTATATACCATCTAGTTAATTATTTTAATTTTTCATAACAGTGAAGATGTCTTGGAGTAGCCCCCCTCTCCCCCGGAGGTTGCTCAAACCTTTATGCCCCTCCTCCCAAACAGAAATCCTGTCTAGGCTATTTTTACTTTCTCTTACCTATGTATATATGTAATATATATATAGAGAGAAAGTATTGGATTCATGTCAAAAAAATTCGATGTCGAGATTTTGATGGATCTTCACGTTTTGAGGTCCCCTGAATCCAAAAATGTGGTTTTCGCGACATGGTCTGTCTGGTGTGTGTGGGTGGGTGGGTGTGTGGGTGGGTGTGTGTTCAATTTTAAGCATGAAGGAATTGAGCTACGAGGTTGAAATTTTATATTTAAGTTAAACACCCCCGGGACCGGAAAAATAAGCTTTTAATCAAAATCGGCCAAAGAGTACTAGTACTTTACTGATGTACTTTTTCAGTTTTTTTCGATTTTCTCCAAAATTTGCTCCAACGATTTTTTTAAAATTCAAAAATCAATTATTTTTTAGATGCTCTTTCAAATGTATATTCTCATTTTGCGATTGAAATCTTCTGAACACCACTTTACTCTTGTGTTTCATAGGAAAGATAGGAGAAATGGTTGCCATGGTAACAAAATATAAATATTTTCCCATACTTATAAATTTTTATCTGAATTCAAATGGACCGTACTATCGGGAACTAAATATATTTCGACACGAAAAATCTGGTGTGACAAGCACAGTACACAACTTTCGATTACCGAAGGTAAGAGAAAGTTGTGTGCTGTGCGCCAGTCACACCAGATTTTTTTTTTTATTTAAAATTATGGCCTTGCTCAGATAAGAAGCATTTTGCCAGTCTAGGCTATTGTCTCTTAAATATAATTTTTCTAACCCTAAGAAATAAACTTTGCTATTGCCGATACAATACAAGTAAGCATATACTAGTCGCGCAGCTCTCCTGTGCTGGATTCACACCTTTCTTATACATGTGCTTCAATTTTTCAGACAAATCAGTTAAGATATTTAATATAAATATCTAGGAACCGACCGAATATTCGGTTTCGGTTACGGTTTCAATAAGTTTCGGCCAAAAATCATGGTTTTTCGGCCGTAGTTTCGGTTTCGCCCCAAAAGTAGCCGAAACTTTCGGCCGTAAGTAACCAGAGTCTTAAAAAATGGGAAGAGACGAGACTCGCATGCAAAAAAAAAAAGTCAAATGATTTGCACTTGAGGGAGAAAAAAATTTAGTCTCCCTAAAAAAAAGGTAAAATGATTTTCACGGGAGGAAAAAAGGTAAAATGAAAAAATTTTTTTATAGG
>JAKCPI010031013.1:0-25693 GCA_023213315.1 Euborellia annulipes
TCCAGCCTGTCATACTCTACCTTCATTCCCGCCAATATTGCTTGCAATAGGGAGTTCTGATCTAGTGTTTCCTGCGTGCGGTCGGGGTCAGCCACTCTAGGGCCCGAAGCCGCCGAACTGCTTCCCGAAAGCGCTGCCGCGCCAATGCCATCGCCGAGGACGTTCTCGCTAATATTCCGGGTCTGCTCCGAGCTGGTTAGCACCACCGACTCCCTTCTCACGGAGGTCCTAACGCCCGCACTGACTGCTTCCCCGGTGGTTTGGGACAATGTTTGCGCTGCCTGCATTCCCACAGCGTCGCCTCTCGACTGCCCGGCGTCATCAGACTCCCGAACATCTCCATCCGTTTCGGTGCCTCGTCGTAAAATTGACGTTTTGGTATCAGAGATCCCAGCACCTCCACCACAAAGCGTATCCGACGTGTAGAGTCCGACGGACCGGGGGTGTACTGCCCCAGGGCGAGCTCTGCTTCTGCTGCTGTCATCGTCGAGCCGGATTGTATCTGCTTATTATTCATTTTTTTTTTTTTGTTTTTGTTTTTTTTTTTTGTGAAATAAGCCACAATATTTTCTTTTCCCTTAAAAATTATTTATTTATTTATTATTTTAGTTTTTTTTTTTTTTTTTTTTTTTTTTTATTCCAAATTTCGTTTTAAAATTTTTTTTTTTATTTTCTTATAAAGTTTTTTTTTTTTTTTTTAATAATTTTTTTTTTTTTTTTTTAATTTTATTTTGTTTTTATTATTTATTTATTTAATTATTATTATTATTTTATTTTTTTTTTTTTTTTAATATAAATGACGGACCACAGGAGATGGGGATAATCAAATGAAATTTTTCATCTATTTTTATAGTGAAAAAATTTATTTTAAAAGATAGGATAATAAGGGGCCAAGTTACGTGCGATCTTATCTGAGCTGCACTCGGAACGATGCCTGGTGATGAGGATACGGCGAGCTGCCTGGTACGATTGAAGGCCTGCTAGTCGGCGGTGACGTTTCGGTGGCAGGGATCGACGTTTCGGTGGCAGCCGGACTCGGCGGACGTTTCGGTGACGCTCAGGGCTTGCCGAGTGTGCGGGGTTGCAACACGTCGAATAATTTATTTTCGACTCGTACAGCTCTGGCGTCGTCGTTGGCGACGGAGTGAATGCGAGCGGGTATGCTGGCTCCTCCAGTCGCTCCAATCAGGCCAAGAGGGACGTCGATATCGGCGCCTCCAAGACTGGTGATGAGTGTGGTTGACTCCCTGGAGTCAAGATAGTGAATCCTTGGAGGTTTGGCTCCTCGGATCCACGAAGACGAGGTGTGGACGGTTCAGAGTCGCACAGGCAAAAGGTTGAATGCCGGCCACTGCAGCGAGCCTCCTTGACTCAATTTGCTCGTTCCGGGAATAAGGGATCAGATCGACCTGCACTCAACTTGGCTTTGGCCTTATTATATATACAAATTTTATAAATTCCAGTAAATTACAAGGCAACACTCTCTTTAGCCGGCTCTGCGGGCACATTCCCCTCAGCTAATCCGTTAATAGATTTATTTTAATAGATTTTTTTTTCTTATTTTTCTTTTTAATTTTAATTTTACAATTATTTAATATTTTATAAAAAATAAAATATTTAAATAAAATTAATTAAAAAAAATTCTACAGGGCCGCAGAAGGCGGTCATGTTGCGATATATATTTTTTTTTTTTTTTAATTTTAAATCGCAATAAATATGTCTCAAACTCAGACACCAAATAAAATGTTTATTTACTAATGTTAAAAAATCCACAGTGAGATCGTCCCTTTGAAAGTGGCCAAGTTAACCTAGTTGCTATAGGAAACTAAATATTTCTCCACACAAAAATCTGGTGTGACAGTACCACTTCGCTTCGTGAAGAGAAAGTCTCGTTAAGTCGCACCAGATTTTTTTTTTTTTTTTTAAGTTTTAGTTTCAACCCTAACCGTTTAACTAAAAGCCCCAAGATATTTATTTTATCGACTGCTCTTAATGTTAATGATAAATGAGAAATCATTTTCCATAATTGCTAAGCATAGTATTAAGATCCTATTTGGGTTTATTAATGAGTCTTTAGAAGGGAAAATTCTCCATTTATTTATTATTATTATTATTATCATTATTATACTGAGTAACATATTGATCCTTTAAGATTAAACTTGTTAATAACTTTGCATTAATTTAGATTAGGTTTTAATTATTGTAATTGAACTAATTTAATTAGACCCTGAGTCTTGCTAGATGATATAGACTAATTATTTGATGATGGCATATATAGAATCTATAGTAGCTCTACTTAAACAATATATATCAATCAATATATACACAGTATAAAAATGTATATCCCCAATAGAATGATCAAACGATGGACCATTAGGGTGGCTCTTAGCTGCTACTGGGGAAAAATCTTTTTGACGCTACCCCCTAATTTGGTACCATTGCCAAAAAAAATAACCTGTATAAAATTTCAACTCAATCGGATAAGGCCCCAAGAGCCCTGAAAATTTAAAAAAAAAAAAAATCAGAAAATATTCATTTTATTTATTTATCTTGTTAAATATAAATTATATACAAAAAAGTGTTATATAAAAGTTGTAGATCTATAAAAGATGCACATAATAACATCTATTAGTTTTTTATGTACGTCTAACGGTTTCAGAGAAAACCGCGAAAATCCATTTTTACTTTCTCTTACCTATACATGTAATATATACAGAGAGAGAAAATATTTGGTTTCATATATTAAATTTGATGTCGAGATTTTGATGGATATACACGTTTTGAGATCCCCTGAGTCCAAAAAAATGGTTTATGCAACATGGTCTGCCTCGGTGGGGGTGGAGGTAGGTGTGTTTTGTGAACAAAATATCTTAAGAACGAAAAGAGCTAGGAGGTTGAAATTAAATATTTAATTAAAGTACCCCCCCCTGGCACGTAACACGAAGCTTTAGAACAAAATCGACCAAGTACTTTACTGATGTACTTTTTCAGTTTTTTTTTTTTTTTTCGATTTTCTCAAAACATTCACACTTTTTTTCTCATTCACACTCACACTCACACAGTCTTTTCGGCAACTGAGGCCATATAAGTCTTTTACGATAACGGTTATTTATGAATTTATCTATATTAGGACCCAGGCATTCTTATTTAAGCCATTTGGTATCCAAATCCGAACCCGCGACGTTTGGTATACGAGGCTAGCATGCTAACATCTACACCAAGCCCCGAGGGCGTGATCAATATTTATTTAGTAATTGAAGATTTGAATAAGCCCACGGGGCTTGGAGTAGTTGGTAGCGTGTCTACCTTCTATACCGAACGTCGCGGGTTCGGACCCCAAGCAGTCCGATAATTTTATTTAAGGCATTTGGATACCAAATAACTTAAATAAAAATGCCTGGACCCCAATATGTATAATAGGAACCGACCGAATATTCGGTTTCGGTTACGGTTTCGGCCAGTTTCGGCCAAAAATCATGGTTTCGGCCGTAGTTTCGGTTTCGGCCAAAAAGTGGCCGAACTTTTCGGCCGGCCGAAACCAGAGTCTGAAAAAATGGGATGAGACTCGCATGCAAAAAAAAAAAAAAAAAAAAAAGGTCAAATAATTTGCACTTGAGGGAGAAAAAAAATTTAGTCTCCCTAAAAAAAAGGTAAAATGATTTTCACGGGAGGGAAAAAAAATTCAAAAAAAAAAAAAAAAAGGTAAAAATGAAAAAAATTTTTATAGGAAATACAAGTTTCGGTTTCGGTTGAAAATCTTGTTTCGGTCGGACCCTAATGTATAATAATCATTAACGGATATCGTTTAAAGTCTTAAATGGCCTGAGTTGCCGAAAAGACTGTGTGAATGTGAGTGTGAATGAGAAAAAAGTGTGAGTGTTTAAAAAAAAAAAAAAAAAAAAAAAAAAGAGATTTTAATCATTTTAAATTATTTTAAAAATTATATTCTATTAATTTAAAAATTGAAAAATTAAATCTCACAATTATTTTTATATAATTTGTCATATATATTAAATTTCAACTATCATTTTTTTTTAAATTTAAAAGAATAAAAATATGTTGATTGTTAATTTCTTTAATATCATTATTTTTAAAGAGTAATTTATTAATTATTTCAGTACAGACAAGGCCACTATTCTAAGTTGGAATTCCTAACCAGTGGTTTTCTTTCTCACTTATCAAATAAGTGAATATTGTTATATGTTCACTATTTCGATTAGTGATTATCCTCCGGGAAAATTTTACCTTTTTTTAGAGAAGCTCCCGGGTAGGGATACGGTATCGAAAAAAAGTATCGATACTTGTACTTGGTATCGTATCGAAAGGAAAGTATCGATACCAGTAGGTATCGAGTATTTTTTAAGTATGAGTATTTTTCCTCTTTTTTAAAGTTTTTTCGGCATCTTAGGCTCTTGAAGTCGTTCAAAGGGCCCAACGGAAGATCAATGGGGTATACTGGTGTGGCATTTACCCCAAAGTAATGAGCACCAGGACGGGGCTTTCTCAACCAAAATACACATTTCGCCAAAATAAAAGTCTGTCCATTTTCACTGTTCGACAAAAATGAACCTTATTACATTCACAAGAATAAAGATATGCGATTCTAGAAGTATTTTTCGTAAATTCAAATATCATTTCAGTTTTTCCCCATCAGGCTCAGTTTTAGAGATATAATAGAAAAATCTAATTTTTAAGTTTTTAAAAAAATCTTGAAAATTCAAAATAAGAGCCGTTTTAGAGCACATTTTCTATTAAAATTTATTTTTCTCTATATCTCTAAAACAGTGCCTGGTGGAAAAATTCTAACTACATATCTGAGATCAGTATAAAAAAATATACTAGATTCACTAATCAGATTTCTTCTGAATAAAACCTTGTCGACAAGTGTTATTATTAGTTTATAATTTGCTTTTCTATGTAATATTTTTCACTTTTAAATTTAGTGAATACAGTTTGCAATATACAAAAAAAAAATTAAATTAGACATGTTATTAAATTGAAGGGTTTTTATTAAAAAGTATCAAATTTTCAATTATTAATAAATAATTATTAAGAATATGATGGAATAAAGTCTATCCCACAAATATCGACCATCTGTTATATATCAACTTGCTATTTATATCAAGAGAAAAAAGAATATGCGATATTCTTTGGCAGAATCGCAATTAAAATATTTATATAACGTTTAAAGTCTGTCTATATGGCCTAAGATACCGAAAAAAACTTAAAAAAAAAAAATGATATTTGAATGAGTACTTTTCATTCGATACCGGCAATCAAGTACTCATATGAGTAAAGTATCGAAAGAAAAGTATCGAGTAAAAAAAGTACTAGTATCGAAACAAAAGTATCGATACTTTTTTCGTGTCCCTACTCCCGGGACCGAAATTTTTTCCCGTTTGCCGCCCGCAGAACCAATTTTTTTTTTATTTTTCCCTTTTTGCCGCCCTAGGCGGCCGCCTAGTTTGCCTAGTGGACGCGCCGCCACTGTTGGTAGCCGAAAATAAATTTTTCTTGCTTAGGACGGGAAGCAAATTAGTTAATTAATTTCACTTTCCGCATCACATATGTGACGAATTAATTTCGTTATTTAGTTCCACACTCTCTCCTCTTTAAGATATTCTTCTCCAAATCCACTTGTGGTATTATCTTAATCCGAATTTAGAAGGAAAAGGACTCTACTCGTACACCTGAATAAGGATTAACTTGTACTTGACGTCAGGATGACTTGTCTAATTAATGACACCTGGGTGTCCACCATTTTGACTTAATTCACCACCCAAAAGACATGCGCGCGTTCTCTCTCTACAAATATCAATTTGACACCGTCCCCTTGTTCATACATTAGCCATAGAGAAATTCCCTCTTATTTATAGAGGGCTGTTAATCTCTGTTCTATTCTGACCATTGCTCCCCCCCCCCCCTATTTGAAATGGGTTCTACATAAAGTGTCATCGAGGAGGGCACTCGAGAGCGGATCAACAATATTATATCCAACAGATGACTATCTCTCTCATATTTTTATTTTTTATTGCTCTCATATTTCAAATAGTAAAAATAAAAAACATTCCATATTTAAAAAACAAAGCATTTTTCAATATTATTTTATTACTAGCCAGGTGGGTATATTTTTTTCACCCCGGAAATTCGGTTGCAGCACATTTAATTAACTAGCTAACCCTCGAATAATCCAGGGGCGGATTTAAGGGGGTTCAGGAGCGACGTCTAAACGTACTTTAAAAAAAAACTAGACTATTATAAGTAATTTTTCAATGCGGTTTTATTTTAAATGAATTAAATTCATAAGAGATTATTTGGACATCGAGCTATAATTTTTGTAATGACTTATTAAACAATTATCGTAATTAATTTTTTTTGTTATCAAGCAAATACAAAAAAACAATCTGTCCCAATAATCTTTATTTTTTTTTTAATTTAAAAATGAATTTATTGTTATTATTAATCACATATTAATTAAGAAATTTTTAAAATAAGCTTAGATGATTTATTTAAAAACCAACTGTCAAATTAGTTCAGCATTCTTGCAATAGATGGCACTCTAGTCTAACAGCTGATCCCCTTTTGGCCTATATTTATATATTTTTATGTTTTTATAAAAGATACATAATATATAATAACATTTATAAAGTATTTATTTTTAAAAGATCAATGAAAATCAACCAAATGCATTAAATATTATTAGGTACCATTCTGACATCTCTTGGCAAATTTTTGAATTACTTGATTTTTTGGGCTTACTTTTTATGACACACAACGCCATCTTAGCGGGAAAAACATGCGTAACCACTTCGCTTCCGTAGCTCTTTAAACATTTGCTGCCTTTAGGCAGTGGACCCCTTTCAACCACCCCAACACTGAGAAACACCCTAATATGCCGGTGGACGTTTCATTATCTATACAGTACATTTTCAACATCAAATACTTTTCAGTTAGGGTTTGTAATAATTTTATATCTATAGCAAGTTATAAGGCTTAATTAACTAAGGAGTGAAATTAGCAACACAGAAAAAAAAACTCATTTATTTTTAACTCGAAGGTTAAGCGTATTCTTGTTTACTATATCGATGATTTGCTATATGTTGGATAAATTTGCTAGTGAAGTCTTATTTATTATTATATTAGATTAAATAGCAAAATTCCAGAATCAATTCAATCTTCGTTTTCTTAATTAATAATATTTTTACTTTTTTGAATTTGATAAAATCGCTGAATGGAATGAAATCGGAACCCCGGCCGAAGGAGGGCTGCGCGGCTAGTAAGCTATATATTGAAGGGATGTGCCGAGAAAATTATTATAGCCATTAAAGTAGATTTCTTTGCATTAGTTCCTATAATAAAAAATCTGGTGTGACTGGTCGCACCGCATTTTCAGTAATTCATTTTGCTCTCAAAATTGTTTGAAGCACACTTTATTCTTGCACTTCATAGGAAAGATAGGAAAAATGTTGCAATGGTTACAAAAAATAAATAAATTGAATTCTAATATATCGGCGGAAACTAAATAAATATATATCGACACAAAAAATCTGGCGTGACAAGACCAGTTCACAACTTTCTCTTACCTTTGGTTGTTTGCTGTGGTACCAGTCACACCATATTTTCTTAAATATTCTGGAGGTGGAGGGATTAAATCCGAGTTACTAGTATAGGCTACAAAATATAAATTAAAAATTGATTTATTAATGAATTCTCCCTCATTTTTTTTTTTATTTTTTAAATATTATTAATTTAATCCTTATATATTTTTTTTTTTTCACCTAAATAAATATTTGAATGGATTATAGCAAAGGTATTTCAAAAACATCATTCCAAAAATGACAGATACATTGTTATATTTAATCCTTTAATAAAATATTGATTTTATTTGGAATTTACCAATCATATAAAAAAACTTTGTGTAATTAAAAATTAAAATAAAATGAAATTTCATTTAGCTACTCTCTTGTTTTTGGAGTATTAAAAAAAAAAAAAAGAAACTCTTATTAAATAATAATATAACTCAAAAATATTTCAATCGTGATAAAAACAAGAAAAAAAGTTAAGGGGGTTCAGGAGCGACGTCTAAACGGGTACTTTAAAAAAAAACTAGACTATTATAAGGAATTTTTCAATGCGGTTTTTTTTTTAAATGAATTAAATTCATAAGAGATTATTGGGACATCGAGCTATAATTTTTTTAATGAATTATTAAAAAATTATCGTAATTAATTTTTTTGTTATCAAGCAAATACAAAAAAACAATCTGTCCCAATAATATTTAATTTTTTTTAAATTTAAAAATGAATTTATTGTTATTATTAATCACATATTAATTAAGAAATTTTTAAAATAAGCTTAGATTATTTATTTAAATTTCAATTGTCAAATTAGTTCAGCATTTTTGCAATAGATGGCAGGCTAGTCTAACAGACGATATAGTATTAGCCTATATTTATATATTTTTATGCTTTTATAAAAGATACATAATATATAATAACATTTATAAAGTATTTATTGTTAAAAGATCAATGAAAATCAACCAAATGCATTAAATATTATTAGCTACCATTCTGACATCTCTTGGCAAATTTTTGAATTACTTGATTTTTTGGGCATACTTTTAATGACACACAACGCCATCTTAGCGGGAAAAACATGCGTAACACCTTCGCTCCCCTAGCCTCATTTCAAGCATTTACAACTGCCTAGAATTTATAATTTAAAATATCGAAGAAACTTTAGCCATTTGTAGCCCACCGTAATATTTTAAAATATATAACAAAATATTAATCCGAGTGAATATTTGTAAAATTAAAACCTTGGAATGAGAATATAAAATAAAAAAAATCAAATCGGATTAAATATTTAATTATTTATTTGTCCTTTATCACTTTTTTCCATAAACATTATACATGAGTTTATATGAACATATTATTAATATTATAATTAAAATTATTGGATTAATAATACATTTTTTATTTGTTTCAGATCATTTAATGCTTCGATAGTGCTACATACATAACGTGTTGCAAAAAAAGCCAGAGCGTTTGCTGCTTGATCTTTACATCATATGGTAAATTTATTTATTAATATAATATACCCCTTGACCCCCTTGCAATTCAATTATTAATGTATTTTTATAAGAGAAAAAACTTCAAATATGTCTGTCTGTCCAAAGCTGAACTCATGTTGACTAGTTTTTGGAAATTTTGTTGACTGAGAATTTGAAGCTATTTCTGGGTATTTGTGTAGCGCTGATTCCAAAAATGCCATCAGTTTTGCCCCATCACCTCAGATTTTAGAGCTATAGAGAAAATAAAATTTTAATAGAAAATGTGCTCTAAAGCGGCTCTAATTTTATATTAGCTGGATTTTTTTAATGCGACACCCTTTAAAAATATGCAGAGAGCTATAATACATATAAATTTTAAGTTCCATCCCAATCGGAGGTCATTTAGACATGCCGCAAACTGCTTAAAGTTTAGAAAAATCGAATTTTTCAGTTTTTTTTTGCTTTGGTCACCCCTAATACAATTTTAGATATACCTGAATGAAAAAAACATATATTTACGATATTCTTTAGTTCTTTGGCTTTCTAAAAATTATTCATTCGTAAAAATCTATTAATTATTAAGGAAATTATGAACAAAAACGTGAGCAAAGAAAAAACACATTCAGTGGACGAAAAAAATGGACTTCAATTGAATTAAAAAGCGAACCCTGTCCACGAGAAGCTTATGTATCCTCTCTTGGTCACGGGCACTAACTTTATTAAATACTAGCCGCAAGGTTCGCCTTCGGCGAACCTGCGCTAGCCAGGGGGCTTCGCCCCTGGACCCCCAAGCTCGCCTACCGGCGAGCTTTGCTCGCCTTCGGCGAGCAATTGCCCGGCTTCGGCGGGCAAATTTGGTAGATGCGAGCATGTTTCTTGGACGGCCATCGTTGAAAACCTGAAATTCACGGACCTTAAACGTTCTTAACTCGTGGTCAATTCTCAATGCTTCGATTCTTCTTTACCGCAAAAAGAAATTGATATCTCAACACTTTAAAAAGTGAATATAAAAAAAAAAAACTCCAAAATGAGAATTTAATGCTCTTAAAAATAGAATTTCGAAAAAGCTTAGGAAATCACGCTAAGGTAATAAACGTAATTTGCAAATTATAAAATGATATGAATTTATTACTATCACGAAGATAAGTACTAACTAAATAATTTATTTCTTTATTTATTGTGTTAAATAAAGGGCCAATTACAGAAATAGTAAATAGCTGTAAAGTACTTACTTAAAAAAGCGCTCTTTTGTAATACAGGATCATTTTGTAAGGCGTATTTGGATCATACCAGCTATCATCATACTATCATACTATCATACTATATAATAAAGCGCTAAAAAACGTGTCCGATGTGTGAAACAACCAATCAGGCCTCAGGGATAGCGCTGATTGGCGAAATACAGAGAGGGCGGAGCCGGAGAGGCAAATTCAAATTTTTTTTTTTAACCAGGAGAGATATCAATTTGGTTTCTTCCCTAAAGCCTTCCCTTGATAAGAATCTAAAAAAGTTGTTTGAGAGTTTTTTTAAATTCGGCAGCCCACCCCCCCCGAAATTTTTAATTCTTCTATTTCTTCAAATATTAACATGCTTTTTGGATTTAAAATTCTTCAATGAATATCTATCAAGGGATTTAAAAGTTCAAATATTTTTTGTGTAATTGCCCCCCCCCCGAAATTTTTAATTCTTCTATTTCTTCAAATATTAACATGCTTTTTTGGATTTAAAATTCTTCAATGAATATCTATCAAGGGATTTAAAAGTTCAAAGATTTTTTGTGTAATTGCCCCCCCCCCCCGAAATTTTTAATTCTTCTATTTCTTCAAATATTAACATGCTTTTTTGGATTTAAAATTCTTCAATGAATATCTATCAAGGGATTTAAAAGTTCAAATATTTTTTGTGTAATTGCCCCCCCCCCCCGAAATTTTTAATTCTTCTATTTCTTCAAATATTAACATGCTTTTTTGGATTTAAAATTCTTCAATGAATATCTATCAAGGGATTTAAAAGTTGAAAGATTTTTTGTGTAATTGCCCCCCCCCCCGAAATTTTTAATTCTTCTATTTCTTCAAATATTAACATGCTTTTTTGGATTTAAAATTCTTCAATGAATATCTATCAAGGGATTTAAAAGTTGAAATATTTTTTGTGTAATTGCCCCCCCCCCCCGAAATTTTTAATTCTTCTATTTCTTCAAATATTAACATGCTTTTTTGGATTTAAAATTCTTCAATGAATATCTATCAAGGGATTTAAAAGTTGAAAGATTTTTTGTGTAATTGCCCCCCCCCCCGAAATTTTTAATTCTTCTATTTCTTCAAATATTAACATGCTTTTTTGGATTTAAAATTCTTCAATGAATATCTATCAAGGGATTTAAAAGTTGAAAGATTTTTTGTGTAATTGCCCCCCCCCCCCCGAAATTTTTAATTCTTCTATTTCTTCAAATATTAACATGCTTTTTTGGATTTAAAATTCTTCAATGAATATCTATCAAGGGATTTAAAAGTTCAAATATTTTTTGTGTAATTGCCCCCCCCCCCCCCGAAATTTTTAATTCTTCTATTTCTTCAAATATTAACATGCTTTTTTGGATTTAAAATTCTTCAATGAATATCTATCAAGGGATTTAAAAGTTGAAATATTTTTTGTGTAATTGCCCCCCCCCCCCCGAAATTTTTAATTCTTCTATTTCTTCAAATATTAACATGCTTTTTTGGATTTAAAATTCTTCAATGAATATCTATCAAGGGATTTAAAAGTTTAAATATTTTTTGTGTAATTGCCCCCCCCCCCCGAAATTTTTAATTCTTCTATTTCTTCAAATATTAACATACTTTTTTGGATTTAAAATTCTTCAATGAATATCTATCAAGTGATTTAAAAGTTTAAATATTTTTTGTGTAATTGCCCCCCCCCCCCCGAAATTTTTAATTCTTCTATTTCTTCAAATATTAACATGCTTTTTTGGATTTAAAATTCTTGAATGAATATCTATCAAGGGGTTTAAAAGTTTAAAGATTTATTGTGCAATTGCCCCACCCCCGAAATTTTTATTTTAAAATTCTTGATTTTTTTTAATAGGTCCCTGTCCGCCTGATTTCATTTGCATGCCCGTTGGCTCTAATCAGTTTATTAAAGGGAAATTTAGGCTTGCTTCTTTCCCGTAATTTTCTCATGGCCTTCAAAACCCAGAGGCCGGACAGGGCGAATACTCAAATTTTAAATTTGATTCATTGTATTTTCATTTAGGCGAAAATAATATGGGATTTAAAATTAAGAGAAAAACTACTGATCACGCACCGAGACGCCGCCCGCCAGGGCCAAGTTGAGATGGGCGCGGCGAAGCCGCGCCTTTCTCAACTTGTGATGTCTATATTCTGCCCACATTTAACCGTACCAGAAAAATTATTTTCATTCCTACATATATGGACTGCATTTTCGCTTCTTCGGCAAATATTTATTCAGTAATTTTAAACCCAAAAAAGCATGTTCATTAGGATGGTTGTAAGGTATAAGGGGAGAAAATTGTTTTGGCTGTATTTTTGGCGGGAACCTCTTAAAAGTTGACAATTGGTGTAAAAAGTAGATTGAGAAAGTTTGAGCTCGATCGGATAACGATAAGACCTGCCTCATCGGCCCTAAAGTTCATCAATTCCCCTAAATTTGACTATTAACATCTGTAACTCCTAGAACGTTAGTCCAACAAAAAAAGTTTATCAGTAATTTTTTGAAGAGCATTAAATTTACTAAGAAAAAGTCCTTTAACATTCTTTAGTAAAACCAACGGTTTTCATGGTATGGGCAAAAAATCGAATATGGTTAAGAGACACATCACATAGAAATATAAGAATAAAAAATTGGGGGGGGGGGGAGGCATTACACAAAAAACTTTAAACCACTTGAAAGATATTTAAAAAAAAGAATGTTCATATTTGAAGAAATAGAAGAATTTTAAATTCGGGGGGGGGGGGCTAAAAAAAAAACTTTAAACCACTTGAAAGATATTTATTCAAGAATTTTAAATCCAAAAAAGCATGTTCATATTTGAAGAAATAGAAGAATTTAAAATTCGGGGGGGGGGGCTAAAAAAAAAAACTTTAAACCACTTGAAAGATATTTACTCAAGACTTTTAAATCCAAAAAAGCATGTTCATATTTGAAGAAATAGAAGAATTTAAAATTCGGGGGTTGGGGGGGCTAAAAAAAAAAAAACTTTAAACCACTTGAAAGATATTTACTCAAGACTTTTAAATCCAAAAAAGCATGTTCATATTTGAAGAAATAGAAGAATTTAAAATTCGGGGTTGGGGGGCTAAAAAAAAAAAAAAACTTTAAACCACTTGAAAGATATTTACTCAAGACTTTTAAATCCAAAAAAGCATGTTCATATTTGAAGAAATAGAAGAATTTAAAATTCGGGGGGGGGGGGGGCTAAAAAAAAAACTTTAAACCACTTGAAAGATATTTACTCAAGAATTTTAAATCCAAAAAAGCATGTTCATATTTGAAGAAATAGAAGAATTTAAAATTCGGGGGTGGGGGGGCTAAAAAAAAAAAACTTTAAACCACTTGAAAGATATTTACTCAAGACTTTTAAATCCAAAAAGCATGTTCATATTTGAAGAAATAGAAGAATTTAAAATTCGGGGGTGGGGGGGCTAAAAAAAAAAAACTTTAAACCACTTGAAAGATATTTACTCAAGAATTTTAAATCCAAAAAAGCATGTTCATACCCTGGTAGGAATTGCCAATGCTGACAATTGGCCGAACCTTGGGCCAGTTGTCATTTGCCAAGCCTTGAGTAGTGACCATTGGGCCAAGCCTGGTCCGAGGCTTGGGCCGATAGTATTATATTATTAAACCGAGCCTTGGGAAGACGAATAGACCAAGCTTGGTCCGAGGCTTGGCCCAATGGTATTATATTATTAAACCGAGCCTTGGCTAGTGACCATTGGGCCAAGCCTCGGACCAGGCTTGGTCCATTGGTGACTTCCCAAGGCTCGGTTTAATAATATAATACCATTGGGCCAAGCCTCGGATCAATCCTCGGACCAGGCTTGGCCCAAGGTATTATATTATTAAACCGAGCCTTGGGTAGTGACCATTGGGCCAAGCCTGTTCCGAGGTTTGGCCCAATGGTTAATTGACCCATCATATAATTAAAAAATAATAATAATTAAATTAAATCAAGTACTATTAATTGAAAAAAACAGTAATATATATTTTAAATCTTGTGATTGTTTGATAAAGTTTATTTAGCTAAAATAAAAGGCAAATCAAATAGCTTAAAAAAGAGTCATATCAATATAACAACTGTGTACGAGAGCGTAAAGGCATTGACAAATGAAGAACAAAACCAAAAAGCCCGAGTTCAAATCTCTCGAGAAACAACTTTTTTTTCCTCCAGGCTTGGATCGACCATCCATTTTTTGCTTTCCATGGCTTGGGCCAACCTTGGTTTGTTTGATTCTCGAGGCTTGGGCCAACCTTGGTTTGTTTGATTCCCAAGGCTGGGTACATTGTTATCATTCCAAGGCTTGAACCAAGCCTCGCCCAATGGTTAGCCAAGGCTTGCCCCAAACCTCGCCCAATGCTCGGGACGATTGGTCCAAGCCTGGTCCGAGGCTTGGCCCAATTGTGTATTCCTACCAGGGATATTTGAAGAAATAGAAGAATTCAAAATTCGGGGGTTGGGGGGGGCTAAAAAAAAAAACTTTAAACCACTTGAAAGATATTTACTCAAGACTTTTAAATCCAAAAAAGCATGTTCATATTTGAAGAAATTGAAGAATTTTAAATTCGGGGGTGGGGGGGCTAAAAAAAAAACTTTAAACCACTTGAAAGATATTTACTCAAGAATTTTAAATCCAAAAAAGTGCAATGGTGTGTCAAAGACCAAAAAAAATCAAAAATGAGTTAAGCACGGAATATTGTTTCAAATGCTTTAATTAATAGTATTTTTTATGAAATATGTCATAAAAAAATTTATATTTAATGTTACTTGCACAATTGACAAGAAAAATTATATATAATCCAATGAAAACAAAAAACTTTATTGTTGATTTTACTCGATGTTTGGTCTTTGACACACCATTGCATAAGAGGGTCCATATATCCCTCTGTATTTATCTATACCATCTTCTATACTTATTTATAAAGAAAGAGTGTGAGTTTGTTCGTATTCAGGGGCTAAGCTCGTTATTTTCTATTGTTTTTTCCAAAGGCTTTGGGAGGGGGCAAATGCCCCCTCTGTCCCCCTCAAATGACGTCCCTAACAAGGAATCGTCATTGGTTAATTTTATAATTAATGTGTGTTTATTTTTTTAGTAGAAGCATCAAATACCAAAATTTTGTGATGTTATTAATTGTGCTAGTAAATTATATCGAGACTTTAATATTGCATCAGAATTAAATTTTAAATATAAAATGAGTTAAATGAACTGTCAGTATAAGAGGTTAAGTTCAATAAACAACCAGAGCAAAGATCAAATATTCTTTAAACACTTTATCTCAGGTAGAAAATAAATAAAAATATCTATTTTATTTCATATATATATATTGACCCAAAACACATTTCTTATTCCGAACACGATTCAACCTCCCCCTTCTACCCATATACATGTATTTCCATTCAAGCGTTCTAATTATTATTCAATCACCCTCAAAATAATTTATATTTCTACTTTAAAATTTTCATTATTTAATTTTGTTTACTTAGATAGATTTTCATCTATACATGAAGAAATGCAAAATGAATCAGAGATATAAATATATACCAGACAGGATGAGAAGGTTTAGAAATAAATGTATGTATATACAAATGCAATGATTTGAATTTGCGAACAATTTTTAAAATAAAACGCAATTAAAATTGAAAACGTAGTAATAAAAATGTTTTGAAAACTTTTTTTTTAGAGGGTTTGGACCCACAGGCGACCGTTTCATAAAACTTTATATGATAAATGTATAATATTAATGTATTGTGAATAAATATAAACAAATAATTTCTGAAAAAAATCGCTTATTGCGTTTTTTTTTCATAGATTTTATAAAAATAAGGAAAATAAGGATAAATTACCTTAACCTAAAAAAAGTGCACTTTTTTTATTCCCTGAACTTCCCAAAGGGTGCAGCAACTAAAATACTAAAAATCTTTGTTCAATCATTAAGATCTCTCTCTATAAGAAGCAATCTAAAAAAAATTCTAAAAAAAAAATTAAAAATCTCGCTATAAAGTTAAAATTAAATTGGTTAATAGGTAATTTTTACTTTCTCGTACCCTATATATGAAATATATAGAGAGAGAAAGTATTGCGATCATGTCAAAAATTCGATGTCAGATTTTGATGGATATACATGTTTTGAGGTCCCCTGAGTCCAAAAAAGTGGGTCCCGCAAATTGGTCTGTGTGTGTGTGTGTGTATGTATGTGTGTCTGTGTGTGTGGACAGATTTTTAGCATGAAGGAATTGAGCTAGCGGATTGAAATTTTATATTTAACTTAGGTACCTTTGAAGAATCTCAAAATAAGCTTTTGAACAAAATCGGCCAAAAAGTACTAGTACTTTACTGATGTACTTTTTCAGTTTTTTTCGATTTTCTCAAAATTCCCTCCAAGGATTTTTTTTTAAAATTCATAAATGAACTATTTTTTAGATGCTCTTTAAAATGTATATTCTCATTTTGCCGTTGAAATCTTCTGAAGACCACTTTACTCTTGTTCTTCATAGGAAAGATAGAAATGGTTGCCATGGTAACGGAATTTAAATCTTTTTCTTTTTATTAGATTAAAAATCAATTATTATTTAAATTCCCATTTTTTTTAAATTTATTTGTGTCTTTAATTGTTTCAAAGAAAACATATATGTCTCTCTCTCACTTGCAAACATTATCGTCTCTCTCTACTCTTTTTAAATTCCCTTTCCACCTTATCTTCGCATAGGAACAATGTTAATTTCCTATAGGGATTTGTATGTTAATTTCGATTCAAAAGGGGGTCCCCTTTAGAACTTTTTAGGCATTTAAAATTTTTTTTTCCAATTCTTATGAAATTTTGTATTTATTTACGATTCTATATTGTGTATAAAATGTCCAAATATGAGATTAAAATTTTGAAAAATAACCATAGTTTATTTGAAGCAGTCAACATTTAAAATGCAAGTTTGAAACTAAGGTGCTATCGGAAACTAAATATATCTCGACACAAAAAATCTGGTGTGACCAGCACAGTGCCCAACTTTCTCTTACCGAAGGGTAAGAGAAAGTTGTGTGCTGTGCGCCAGTCACACCAGACCTTTCGAACATCAAACAACGCAAATTTGTTACTTTTTTTAAGACTTCCTTTGCAACTTTCAAATAAAAATGATAATCTTTGAATAAATTACCATTTTGTGAATTTAGAAAAAAAAACTAGTCATGTCTTTAAACAAATGAGTAAGTTGAACGCATCAATGCAATTATTTAAATGTAAGCCTTACTTAAGCCCCTGGCGAAATATGTTAAAAGTTGATAAACTCTTTACGCAAAAATAAATATAAGATATTATCTTTAACTCATCATGCGTTCTTTCCTTCTATGATTTTTTTTTCTTTATTAATTCACAATCCAAAATGGCGTCGCCGTTCTTAAGTTTTTATATACTACGACTATCAATAGTTCTTTGGCGGCCACTAACGCCTTTTTTGTCGCTCTTTTTTTTTTCTTTCTTTCCTTTCTGAAGATTTATTCCGAGCATTCATTCATATTCCAGAGAAAATTCTTTGGATAAAATACGCATATTATTATAGAGATATTTCAAACATTAAACGTGCACTCAGGGCATTTTGCCATTTTTTTAATCCGAAAACATCAATGGAGTGGCGGGGTGGGGGAGGGGGGTGTCCTCTCGAAATTGCCATCTATGCTACTGGACCTTTGTAAATGTTTCTTCATCAACTATGTATGACTAAAATTTTCCTGCCGTCTGAAAGTAATTATTTTTAAAAAGAATCTAAAGTTTTATGACTTGAAAATAAAAATCTCAGCGAAAGTGTCCCCCAGAGTTTAAAAAATAATTTGAGACATTTAATTATGAGATAAAATATCATAAAATTAAAAACGTTTGTGCCATAAACTTTAATTTATTTACTTAATTTAAATTTTTTTTTTAAATAGTTTCGTATCGCAGCGGTACCGCTACTATCTAAAAACGCACATTGGCACTGATGCTGGTATCCGATATGGTTGACCGAAACGTTTGTGTTGAATAAAGAGTAAAATATAAATTTTATTTATTTTTCAATATGTACTTTGAGTTATTTAATTATAATATTTGAAAAAAAAAGAATCAACAATGATTAATTTATTTGCTCGCATATTCATTTTGTTTTTACTCTCTCTTTACTCTTATTTATTGCATTCGAAAGAGTAAAAATAGGAAAACGGTACAATTAATGGCTTTAGGACAAGACGAATTTACCTTCTTGTAGTTAAAAAATAATTATAAACTTCAATATTGTGTTATATATATAATTGTCAATCCTCTGTTTGTAAAAAATATCTCATAAACAATAAGAGCAATGAAATCTTTTTTCGTTCCGTAAAACGCAGCGGTACCCCCCCCCCTCTATGTCCGGTTATGATCAAATTATCTCAGAAACTATAAGAGCAATGAAAAAGTTTTTTTTTTTTATTTTATACAGACACCCCGTGCAGCTGCATAACTTCCTTTTTTTAAAACGCAATAAAACCCATTTTATGATCAGATTTTTTAAATTATTTTTTTATAATATAGGTTCAATATCTAACTTCTTGTTTTACAAAGTTTTGAAGATCATGTCGGGTAGGTGACGCTTCCCATTGTCCATACACAGAATAAGCCGATTTCTGCGTTTGTCATGACTCTATCAGCATATCAGCGGGTTGGCAATTTCTTCCCGGATATTTCCCTTCAGGTCTTTTTTTTTTTTTTTTTTTTTATATGGTTCTTGGGTCGTTGACATAAACGCGGGAATTCAAAATTCCCCACAAAAAAACGCCAAATCCGGGGAGCGGGCTGGTGACTCCAAATCGCCTCTTATTGAGATGAAATTTTCCGGGAATTTTTGTTTGGTTTTCTGAAATCCCGCGTTTATGTCAACAACCCAAGCATAGGCGTAGCCAGAAATTTTTGATGGGGGGTTCAGGATTATTTCTCCCCCTCCCCTCCCCGACAAATAGGTCAGTATAAGGCGTCTAATGAAATATATGGCTAGCCACTTACCCCACCTTCGCTTCGCCCCCCTGGACCCCCCTTTCTTAATTAAGTGCCGCAATTTTTCAATCAAATCGTATCAGGCAATAAAAAATGCAACTCTTAATTTTATGTATATGGGCGTATAATACCGAATAGAGGTGGGCATTCCGTTCGCGAAGAACGGGTCGTTGAAGTGAACGGGAATGAACGGGTCACGCTTTTAACAGTTCGCCGTTCACCGGTCCTCCTTTCGTTGCTTTGACCCATGATACAAGAAAACAAGGTATAGCCACGCGCACATCTTCCCTCTCACTCTAGCTCACTGTGACGTCACGTGGCAGGCAGACATGGCAGGCAGACTATGATACAAATACACTTCTCCCTATCTCTAGCTCACTGTGAAACGTGGCACGTGGCATACAGATACTACCACAGATATTTACATACTACTAAATGCATTGTTGAACTGTGAAGTCAAAATGCCGTACTCTGCAGTTTATGGGTGTAGTAATTTTAGTAAAAAACATCGGGAATATCATAGATTTCCAAAGGATGAAACTTTATGTAAATTATGGACAAATGCCTGCGGCAGGGATGATAAGATTAATGTTAAAAATAGTAAGTGTTTTTCTTTCCAAAAAAATAATCAAAAATTATTATTTTTAACAATAATTTTATTACCATATTTAAATACAGTGAGAATTTAGCTGGATATAGTATATCGATTTAGATAAAAATATTCATTTCTTGGCAATAATTTAAAGAAATTTGATAAAATAAATGAAACTTTAAACTGGATATTATTTATATCTAAAGGACTAGGGTCCGACCGAAACAAGATTTTCAGCCGAAACCGAAACCGAATTTCTACCTCAATCTTAGTTTCGGCCGAAACCGAAACCGAAACTTGTATTTACTATCAGGGGCGTATATAGAAATTTTTCTGGAGGGGGGGGGCCCGCGGAACCTTTCCCCTTTTTGCGGACTCTTAAGTTTTCCGCCTTGCGGGAAAATTTTTTCCTCAAGTGCAAATCATTTGACCTTTTTTATTTATTTATTTATTATATATATTTTTTTTGCGTGCGATTCTCATCCCATCTTTTCAGACTCAGGTTTCGGCCGGCCGAAAGTTTCGGCTAATTTTTGACCGAAACCGAAACCAGAATTTTTGGCCGAAACCGAATTTCGGCCGGTTCCTATAAAGGACATTTAAGTTATCCAATTGAAAATTTATATTCAATTATTACAGTTGCAGACAGGGGCGGCGCCCACTAGGCGAACTAGGCGGTCGCCTAGGGCGGCAACCTGGAGAGGGCGGCAAAAAGGGGGAAAAAAAATTTTGGTTCCACAAGCGGCACCCGAAAAAAAATTTTGTTCCGCAGGCGGCAAAAATTTATCGTCTCTAAAAAAAAGTAAAAAATTTAAAAAAATTTTGCGTCTCTAAAAAAAAGATAAAAAAATTTTGGTTCCGCGCAAGAGAAAATGTTCCGCGGGCGGCGCACGGGAAAAAATTGGTTCCGCGAAAAAAAAAAATTCGCAGAAAAATTTTTGAGATCAGGAAAATTTTAAGGAGGGTGCGGCAATTTAAATTTTTAAAGTTTTTTTTTTGGGGGGGGGAGGGGCGCAAAAAAAATATCTTGCCTAGGGCGGCAGAATAGCTTGCGCCGGCCCTGGTTGCAGATGATTTGTTTCTAAAGTTTCATGGAGATAATTTCAATAAAAACAATAATATATTGATATAATAACGGATTTAGCTAATTAAATTCATAGCAAAACTAAGCATAATGAAGATATCTCTATAGAAATTTTAAAATATTATATAAAAGTACGGAGGTATATTAGAATACGAAAAATTAATCGGGAACTTTTGCAAAAAATCTTTGTCATAAATCAAGTACAAAGAAAATAAAAAAATTTCTATAATACATTTTTAATATTAAGTAATTTTAATTTTATATTTAACATTAAATATCACATATATACATTAAATGATACCTATACTATGAATATTTTTGGGTTCATTTATTTTTAGACTGTATCATAGTTATAAAATAATAGCTTGTACTCACTTATTTTTTACAAAATAAAATTCACTTTTAATAAAATAAACATATTTAAAAGTGATCATATTTGTTTTGTTTTTATTTTCATAAAATCTGTTAATATAAGCAAACAAAACTGTGATTTACCCTCTACTCCGCATAGCAAACTTACTTATCTGCCCGCCACGTGACGTCATGCGCAGAGTAGGACGAGTTTTCGCTCCGAAGTGGACATACCTTGTTTTTTTGTATCATGGCTTTGACCTGTCTTCGGCGACCGGCCGGTCCTCCGTTCATTTGCTTTATCCGTTCGTTTGGCGAACGGCCGGTCCTCCGTTCATTTGTTTTATCCGTTCGTTTGGCGAACGGCCGTTCATCCGTTCGTTGCTTTGACCTGTCTTCGGCGAACGGCCGGTCCTCCGTTCATTTGTTTTAGCTTTTCTTCCTTATTTTTTCGAGTTTGTTCACATTTATCGATAAAATTCGGGTGGCGGGCAATCAAAACTGACATTTGTCATTGAATTATTCATATCGTTGTTTTTTTAAACCTTATAGATTGCTTTTTTTGTTTAATTTTTTATCAAAATGCATAGAAGTAACTATTTTTTAACCCTCAAAGATGATAAAAGGTATCGATATGTCCAAAAAATACAAATTATTGATAATATTGATTCCATAGCACACTTGATATTAATATTTTGACATTTGTTAACACGATGGATATGGTAGAATGTAAATACATCGTTTGGTATCCATTCGAAACGATAAACATAGGATTTCCCTAAATTTTATAAAATTTTAGGTTTTTTATTTTTGTTATGTTGGTAGAATGTAAATACATCGTTTGGTATCCATTCGAAGCGATAAACATAGGATTTCACCAAATTTTATAAAATTTTAGATTTTTTATTTTTGTTATGTTGGTAGAATGTAAATACATCGTTTGCTATCCATTCGAAACGATAAACATAGGATTTCCCTAAATTTTATAAAATTTTAGGTTTTTTATTTTTGTTATGTTGGTAGAATGTAAATACATCGTTTGGTATCCATTCGAAGCGATAAACATAGGATTTCACCAAATTTTATAAAATTTTAGGTTTTTTATTTTTGTTATGTTGGTAGATTGTAAATACTTCGTTTGGTATTCATTCGAAACGATAAACATAGGATTTCACCAAATTTTATAAAATTTTAGGTTTTTTATTTATTTTATGTTGGTAGCACTCCTTCTTATCACGTTAATCTATTTCTATCTGAATGCATCTATCCTAAAAAATTTTTGTTCCATTAGGGATGAAAATTACTAATAAAAATATATATCTTCCTAGATGACGTCATCAGGGAGCAAAATAGTTAGAATTGTCTTTTCGCCACGTTAAAGATAGGACAAATTTGAAATTTTGAATACCTCTCAAAAAGTCACTTTTGATCCAAAATGAAATTTTATATCAAAGGTATCGGGTTTTTGATAGTATCTATTTGTATTTTAAATTTCATCCTAATCGGTCCAGCAGGGAAACCTGTAGCTTTGTCTAAAAATTTGAAAATTGAAGAAAAGAATGAAAAAAAAAAAAAGAAAAAAAGAAAAAAAAAGAAAAAAAAAAAAAAAAAAAAAAAAAAAAAAAAAAAAAAGGAAAAATATGAGACTAACTTTTGACCTTCCGAAATCGGCAAAATCTCAACTTTGAGCCTCTGCCATTCTGTTTGGCACTGGAATTTTTTTTTGAATTCGTGCTCAAAATAATCCTTATTTATTCTAGTTTAATATAAAAAAAATTTGGCTCCGATATCTTAAAACCTTTTTGAGATATTCGCCCAGAAAGAGAAAAGTTTCTCAAAAAAATTTTTTCACGTCCCTATCTTTTATTAAGGATTTAAAATCATTCTTGATAATATAGTCTAGGGACGACTCGTCCATCTAAATGCAATGGGCCATTGGCATCTATTGGAATATCAACTAAATGGTAGTATTTAGAGTTTCTTTGCTTTTCACATGCTCGGCGACGAGTCGCTCCCGCGACTCTTGATTAATTATAATAATATTTAGTAATAATAATATTTAATTATAGTTATTATAATTTAATATCTTTTAATAATATTCATAGATTATAACATTGATATGCAATGATGATCGGGAAGATTTGAATCACAGTCCAATTATATACATTATATACTGATAGAGCAATCATTTCTCTCCCTCATGTTATACCTTATTTGGATTGAATTAAAAAATTTACTATTGTAAATAGACAAAAAATGAAATTCTTATTTTCTTAAGTAACAAATACTCTATCTAATTAGTTATTTCGAAATGTAATAAATGATTTAAAAAAACATTTTTATTTAAATATCGATTTTAAAAGCTTGCAAAATTAGTGATAGCGCCATCTTGTGCCCAATCATTCAAATATTAGCCATGGATCCTGTGCAAAACACATAGCAACTGTTCATTCTTTAATAAAAAATAAATGATTGTTTTCTCTTAAATAATAAATTTAATAAAATAAAACGTTTCAGTAATTATTTTTATTTTGTTTCAGTAATTATTTTTATTTAGTTAAAAAAAAAGCTAAACTTAAAACGAATTTTAAGGTTAAGATGGAGTTGTCTCGTTCACTTGCTTTCTTTTCCTTCTTAATTAAAAATATTTCATTATATGATTACACTTTTTATTTTTTTTACTTTTTCGACACTTGAGGCCTTATATACTTTAAACGATTACTACGATGCTTTATCCAGGGGAAATTATTTATGACAACTTGAATCCAATTAATATAAATAAATATTCGTCGGACTCTCCGGGATCCGAACCAACTCTTCTTGGCTTTAGCAATATTGACATTTGTTCAGTGGCGCACCGAGGGTGGGGGGGGAGCAGTTTCCATGCCCTGAGCCGGCATAGGCCCCCAAATATTTATAAAAACAAAATTTAATGAAAATTTCTCTTTGAGAGGCTCTGACCCCTTGGGGTTCAGGGATATACGGTATTTTAAAAATATTTTTGTGTATAGAGGAGAGGGATATTTAAAGATGAGCACCCCCCAAAAAAAAAAAAAATCAGAAGTTTACACCTCTGGTACAAAATGTATAAAGGCCCCCTCTTCTAGTGCCGCCCCAGGCCCCCAACTGCCTCGGTGCGCTTCTGCATCCGGTGTCAAGAAATTTGATCTAAATTTAACGGCATATTGGTACCTGATTAATTTAGTGTATGTGGTGTCTAAAATTAAATAGTTTTTATTTCTAGCAAATAAAATAAAATTTTAGGCCTCTTCAATTTTCCGCCTTTGTAATTGATGCGCCTGGAGAAAGCAGTTTGCTCCAATTGCTCTACGGTAGCTATGCCACTGGCTTTCATCTTTTTTTTTTTTATTTTGCAGTCGAGAACCACTCTGAATAATAATATCCCTTTAAACGTGGAAAAATTTTCACTGAATATTTAAAATATTTAAAAATTCCCTAATAAATATTTTATTTTCTCAAATTATATTTTTTTTTAAACAGATGTATAGTAAAAAAGTTTTTATTCAATTTTTTAAAATTATTAAAATTTCTTTGATTTAAGTTTCGATGAAAAATCAATCTTCTATTATACAATTTATTTTATCCGGTTGTGATATTTATAATGGCATTTACGAGTGCCGTTTATCTTTGATGTTTGAGAGAGCGCTTAATTTATGGGGGAGGCGTTTTTAAAAATAATCAATCAAATGGATTAAAATCATATAATATACCGCCTCTAAAAAAACCTTTGACCGCCAAGAGCGAGTATGGCTAGGGGGGTGAGGGGGGCGGTCATATATTCAATTAAATCAGAACACATTTTAGCCTAGAAGCTTTTAAAAATACCAGAAAAAATTGTTGTTGATGGTTAGTAGAAAACTTTAGTTATTTATGCCTTTAGCTATTTACATTAAGTTGAGCGGATTACCAGGGTGATTAAAATTATCCAAAAATCGACGTCAAAGAGTAGAAGTAATTCATGATGTAGTTAGTAACATTTTTTTTGTATTATTAATTAATAATTAATGTCAAAAATGTCATTCTATTGACGTTACATTCAACAGTCATTTGTTTTGTGATATTTTCAATAGATTTTAAATGATTTAGAGAAAATACACCAGAGTTTTTAATTTATTTAGCAAATATTTCGAACAGCTTAACGCTGTCCATCCTCAGTCTTTCAAATTAAATTATAAGCGAAGCGTGTTTGCAATTATAAACAGGGCTAAAGACAGAGGGGATAAAATCCTAGAGGCTCGGACCTTTTAAACTTCAAGCATATATTCCGAATGAAAAAAAATTAAATTATTTTTACAAGATTGCTTAAACTTTAAAAGTTAAAAAAAAATCTGGTGTGACTGGCGCACACAAGATTCGC
>JAKCPI010031014.1:0-24525 GCA_023213315.1 Euborellia annulipes
CATGTTGTTGAATTGAATCATTTTTTTTATGCAACGGTGAAGAGGCTTTTTATTTTCCTCCTCCAGTTTTTCCCTTTCCCCTATGTTTGCATAAGTACAAGGCGTTCTCATAATTCAATCAAATTCAAAAAGACGTATTTTTTATTTTATTTTATTTTTTTAATAAAAAAACACTCACACTTTTTTCTCACATTCACACTCACACACACACTCACACAGTCTTTTCGGCAACTTGGGCCTTTTAAGACTTTGACGATCACCGTTATTATTTATAATATCTATTGGGGGTCCAGGCTCCATTTGGGACTCCAGGGGGTCCATTTGGTATCCAAATGGCTTAAATAAAATCTTCGGACTGCCTGAGGTCCGAACCCGCGACGTTCGGTATAGAAAGTAGGCACGCTACCAACTAGGCCAAGCCCGTAGTGGTATTTTTTATTGAAAATGAAATTGTCTATTTAGAAGAAATATTTTATAGGAAAAGCTACTAACCGGAAGACAAATGGTTCCTGATTAGGGGTTTTAATATTTCTTAAAATAAAAATATTCCAGATTCAACGATTTTTTTTTAAATTGAAAAATCAATTAAGTTATATTTTAGATTCTCTTTAAAATGTATATTCTCATTTTGCCATTGAAATATTCCGAAGACCACTTTACTCTTGGACGCCATAGAAAAGAGGGAGAAATGGTTGCCATGGCAACAAAATATAAATGTTTTCACATCTTGAAAATGGAATGTACCGTACTGTCGTAAACTAAATACATGTCGACACAAAAAATCTGGTGTAACAAGCACTGTACACAACTTTCGATTACTTTCGGAAATCAAAATTTGTGTGCTGTGCGCCAGTTTTATAAAAAACACTCAAACTTTTTTTCCCATTAACAATCACACTCACACACACATAGACACAGTCTTTTCGGCAACTTAGGCCATACTAGACCAAGCCCGAGGGCAAGAGGTTCAAAGTTCAAACGTTAAAAGTTTTTAACAAATCTTTATTTGACTCCAGACAATATTTTGTCCACTTGCTGTAGGACTTCTTCAGATGATATATACCAAATTATTAAACAGTCGGGCTTTAACAAAATATACATAGACATAATATGCCTCTCTATGACTCAACCAAGAAGTCCTACAGCAAGTCGATGAAACATTGTCGCAACCACAGAAGAAGTCCTACAGCAAGTGGATGAAATATTCTCTGAAGTCAAAATAAAGATTTGTTAAAAAAACTTTTGACTTTTAATTGAACTTCTTGGTCCCAATCTTATTGAATATTGCAAGAAAGAGCTTAATCTAATTTAAAATATAATTTTTCAAATAATAAATAAAAATTGAGTACAGTACTTCTTTCCTAAAAGGAAATAGTGGAATCAGAAATGAATTGTAAATTCACAGGAGACATGGAAGGTGCAGTGGGTGGGGGGCGAAACCTCCTGCCTGTCGGGCGGAACCCAACTTGTTTATTATAACAACAAAAAAAAAAAACTGCAATATATCAAATTGAAATAATCTAATTGATAATATGTAAGCTAATTGAGAAAGTCCATTACTAAATATTATCTCTCTAAATTTGATAAAATTGAGTTTAATAGGATTATATAATCATTTTTACCATTTAATTCCTTCCAGTTAATTGCCTCCACTCTATTAAATGTAAGAAAATGAAAAATTGATGAAATATAGGTTTATTAAAGAATCTCATTTATAATTAAGTTTTATTTATTTGTGATTAATCCAGTTGCGTACATGGAATAAAATAAAATGTCATTAATTTTTATTTTATTTTTTAATTTTAATTCAAAAAATATTTTTTGAAAACAATAAAAGATTTAAAAAAAAAAATCAAAAACAAAAAGACTGGCCTTTTTGGAAAGCCTTGAGAATAAGAGATTTCTTAATTTTCCCAAAGATTTTTGAAACTTCCAAAAACAGCCCGATGAAAATTATTTCTCAAGAAATAATTTTTTGTTTTTTTATGTACAAATATTAATTTTTTTTTTGGTAATAATAGTTTTAATCAGAGGCGTAGCTATATTTTTATTTTTTAAATTAGAAATTTGAGCAATACAGGGTGTATATAATTTTTTTCATTTTTTAAATGTAATGGGGGCTGAGAGGGTTGGAGAGTGTTCTGTGGTCTTTCAAGTTAGTGTACAGAATTAACTGTAATCTTTTTAATAATATTCTTTCGAAAATATACATATATTGTTTTTAGAAACAATAATTTGTTAATTATTTACATGTTAATATATTCAAATGATATTTTTATAAACGCAAGAAAAGATCTCGTTATATTAATTAATATATCGCCTGCTGAGAATCATAGTGGCGAAAGTCCCAAATTCAACATTTCGAGAAAAGGCGTTTGAAAGTTTTATAAACATATTGGCCTACATTTAAATAGGCGGGCAACCAATGAATAGGCCGAATCAATAGCAAAGAATGGAAATATATTGTCGCCATTTTGGAACTCAAAAAAGTCCTCAACAACGTTTAAGCTTAACTCAAAAATTGAATTTTCGACTTTCGCCACTATGATTCTCAGCAGGCGATATAACATTATCAAAAATATTTAAAAATATTTTTAAAAACTGTTTAACTCTGGAAATTGTAAAAAATAGCCGGCGGTCATTAACTAGAAATACTAAGCATTGAATTCCATCATTTCACTAAATGACAAATTTTGAAAATATCTAGTGAGCTTCTATTTAGAAAAATTTATTTTTTTTTAATTAAAAATAAATTTTTCGATTTCATTAATAAGTATTGTAATTAATTCTTGTCCATTAATTAATTTATTTATTTTCTCTTAAAATCGGGTAATTTGTAAATTTTGCAAAACATTCTTGTAAAAAAATTATTCATATCTAGCAATGTTTTGTAATATTTATGGCCTTATTCATGTTTTTGTAATATTCATAAACAGAGATATTAATGAAATAGCATATCAAATGATTAACATATAATTGATTGTATATAAACACATTATTTGTTTAATTCACTTTTTTGATTTAATGATTATTATTATTTCTCTTAACGAGTAGAAAGTAATATTTCCATGACTTTATTATAAAGTTCATGAATAACAAAATTATTTGTTTCATTAGTGATCGTGTGGTTAATGATGGACACGAATCGTGCACAGCTGCTATTATTTTTTGAGTTGTTGGCTTTGATGGGTCCATTGCGATTGAAATGAACTCTTCAGCAAGATCACGATCCATTCCTGTATAAGTTTTTGCTAATTCCTCTTCACTTGAGATGGCTGTTGTGGTGGGAGGAGGATCTGGACAGGTGATACTTGCAGAAGCCATTCTCCGATGATAATTTGGTCGTCGTGATTCTTGATTTTTTGAGTATCCTTTAAAGTTAGACAAAAGAATTTGAGAATAATACAAATTCATAAATTTTTAGGTGTTGTTGGAATGAAGTAACTCACTAAGCCGACAAGCATTAAGCATATGAGGGGTTGGGGTGAGGAGGAAATTTATCATATGATCATTTTTAGGTGATGAATTTTCTCTTTGGTAGTCAACTTTAGGCAAATCGATTCTGAAGGCAAGGGGGCGGTCCTAGCCTTACATTTTGGGGGGGGTCACTGTTTTTTTTTTTTTTTTTTTATAGTATAGCAATGAAATGGGCCTGGGCCCCAATAAATATATATTAATCAAATATGAGTATCGTTTAAGTCTTAAATGGCCTAAGTTGCCGAAAAGATTGTGTGAGGGAGAGTGAGTGGGAAAAAGTGGTTAAAAACAAAAGCAAGATTTCGGGGGGGGTCACGGACCCCCTCGACCCCTCCTCTGGGACCGCCCTTCGGTTTGGGCTTTATAGTATTGTCACCATTTTAAAGATTAATTATAAGCCACAAAATAATTAATTAAAAATTTTTCAAATCGATAATAGTAGCAAAAAACAAAAACATTAATAAAGTGAAAGAAGTTTAAAAAAAAAAAATGTATTATTTAAACCTAACCAAAAGAATTTTAGAAATCACTTCAAATTTTTTTTTTTACAGAATACGCATTCTTTTTTTATGATAAAATTTCGAACGTTTAAAAAAAATTTTAGGTGAAGAAATTTAAAAAAACTACAAAAAACTAGATTTTATAAACTTATTTTAATCGCCTAGCCGTCTGACCATAGATAGCACAGAAAATAAATTTTTTCGCCTCTTGTGCTAGCAACCAGGAGTTCAATTCCCATCCCAAGCCACAGTAATTTATTGCAATTAATTTGGCTATTGATAAATAGAGCGCAGTCCAAATGGTCTCAAGGAAAGATGAAAAATTTGGATAGATAAAAATTGGATAACGGGAGGGGAAGTTCGGAATCCAGGCAATCTGATGAAAATTAATAATTTTGATACTAAATGTCTGGACACCAGCATATCGCCAGCTGAGAAACAAAGTGATTAATGTCCGAAATTCAACAATGTTGAGCAAAGGCGTGTGAAAATTTTATAAACATATACATTTAAATATCGTAATTATTAATATAAATATTGCTTAAAGTTTAAAAGCCTTAGATGTCGAAAAGACATTAAAAAAATTCTTATATCTTATCGCTACTCCCGCTCCCCTTTCTAAATAATCATTAAAACCCTTGTTATAATATAATTAATGAAATTAAAGGTAATTTCATTTTAATAATTCTAACGATCTGAATGGAGTTAATTAATATTGAAATATTATTAACAAACCTGCAAAACAGATGAACTATGTCTACTTGATGGTCTTGCAGCAAGAATTGTTTGCGGGGGTGATGTTAATAAAAGAGGATTTAAAAAAGTTGGCGTGACCACTCGTGTCTGAAATATTTATAAGTAAAAAATATTAAAAAACAAAAGTTATAAGAACTAGGGGCCTATAATATATATCTCTCTCTATCTTAAGTCAATAGTCGGCCATACACGAACGGGTATTTTTGACAGGTGACGGTTTTTTCTTGGAAAATCGCGGGCGCGGCCTGTACGTTAGTGGCGGGACTATCGGACAGCAGGCAAAGCCCCAGAATCGCGGCCTGACGCTTGCACACACACGGGCGGATCTAGCTGGCAGGCCAAACCCTCAATTAAAATTGACAGGTTTATTTTAATTTAATTTTTCAACATAACCTAATATTTAGCCGGCCATTTTTCTGATATGAATCTGTCTCTGATATATTATTATAACCTATAAAATCAATGTATAATTATAATTTTTATAATAAATTAATAATTATAATTATTATAATAAATTAATAATTATAATTATTATAATAAATTAATAATTAAAATTATAATAATAAATATAATTATAATATAGTATAATTATTATAATTATATTTATTATAAAAATTATAATTATTAATTTATTATAATAATTATAATTATTAATTCATTATAATAATTATAATTATTAATTTATTTTAATAATTATAATTATTAATTTATTTTAATTATTTTACATTAATTTTATAGGTTATAATGATATATCAGAGACAGATTCAGAGATAAAAACTAAAATCTAATAAAAATGGCCGCCTAAATGTTAGGTTATGTTGAAAAACCCGTGGCCCGTCACTCTCGCCATCGAGTATGCATGAAAGGCCTCAGACCCGCGAGAAATGGAAGAAAAACCGCGGGTTTACACCACACACGTACAGGTGAAGTCCGCGGGTGGGTTTGTTGGCGGACGCGACCTGCACGTTAGTGGACGACAGACAGGCCTTGCCCGGCAGGTCAGTCCCGTGGGTTAAACCCACGGGAGTGACGTGCGGGCTTGGCCCGTCAAAAATAACCGTTCGTGTATGGCCGGCTATTAGTGTCAGACCTGACAAATTAGGGTAACTTTCATAGGAATAATTCTGAGGTGGGTTCCCGTTTCCTTCCTCAGGAGGAGGCATCTCAAATAGAATTGGATAATTATTTGCCATGAGGTGAATTTGAACTTGAGTTGTTTTCAACTCAGGATTATAAGCTTAACTGCTTTATCCACTCGACTAATCAATCGCCTCCCCAATCTATTAATATTATCCTTGGATTTTCTTAACTTTTATATAAAAATGTTTGGTAGGTTATTACTTCATCATATTTAATTTTTAACCAATTGTTTAAAATATATTTTATCAAGATTGGAATAAATATTAGAATGAACTTTGAATTTTAAATCAATAAGATGGGATTATATAATAAAAGCGTCTACTCCTCTATTCGAAGGGATATATTCCACCCGCCAGATCCTATTGGAATGGAATTATATTTTTTAATGTGATATACTATAATTAGCAAAAATTCCTGACCGATGGTGGTGGAGGAGGTACCAGCAAGACATTAGCTGAATTGGAGGGGGTATGCTGAATAACCCAATTTGCAATTCTTCGCTCTTTGGAGCCTCCAGTCACAATCCAGGGACCACCACTAGATATTGCCTCCAGTTGTCGATGTCGAGATTCAAGACGATGTTTCGAACATGGACATACTAGATGATAACATCTGAAATAGAAAATAAAAAATATTTTAAGATAATATATCACAATTTTTAGATTTCATAAAAGCAATACTTGCAGGTTTAATTTGACAATCAAATACAAAACACATGTTTACAAATAAAAGAAATGAATTTTGTAATAATATTTATTTATCAGAAAAAAAAACGAAAACTTTAATATATAGGCTAATAGGTAATGGCTAAATAGTGTGAAATTAAAAAGATTGTATTGTGGTTAGATTTCCAATTTCGTTTTATATAAATCTTATTCTTCAATGAATAAAAAAACATTAAGAAAATAAATAATAGAATTATTTTTTTTTAAAGATTCAATATTTTTCACAATTTTAATTTATTTAGAAATTGACACTTACTTAAATGATGTAACCAGAGCTGCTAAACATTCTAAACTTGAGACAAATACAAGTCCCAAATTGGCTAAAAGCGGAGCCCAATTTGTAGAGCCATTTTCTAATTCAACTTCGATTAAAGGCAAAACCTAAAAATAAAACGATATAAAATAAAATATTGTGAAAAATAACAGGGCTGAGAAACAATGCGCTGGTAAAACCTTCCTTTTTTCTGCAATGAAATATATAAAAAATAATTATAATAATTTTTCTATTCACTTATTAAATAGTGTAGGAAAAATTTCAAGTCAGAAAATCCTATTTGTAAAAAAAAAAAAAAATAAAATAGTTTTACAAACATTTAAATCATAAATAAGATGTTAGTTAGGGTTGCAATCACAGGGGTGGGGGGCAGTGGGTGCATGTGCCCCGGGCGGCAGATATCAGGGGGGCGGCAATTAAAGAAAGAATTACATAAAAAAAAAAGTAAAATGATATGAATTTTGTATAGAAAATTTTAAGGAGGGGGCGGCAAATTAAATTTTGCCTCCCCTAAAAAATCTCCTAGTTCCGGCCCTGTGCAATCAGTCAACAATGAAATAAAAACTTTTTATCCCACCAAAGTTTTGAGTCGTAACCATCTATTGCAATAGTATTGAGACTAAAGCCAGGTAGTTAGGCAACCCAAATGGCACACGCGCACTTAAGCTTTCTTATCTGTATTAGAAATATCTTTTTCAAAGCAGACAATAGGCCGAACGACCCTTTTTAACCTTTTTTATAAAAAAGATATTTCTCACACAGTCAAAAAAGCTTTAGTGTGCGTGTGCCATTTGGGCTGCCTAACTACCTGGCTTTAGTCTCAATAATATTGCAATAGATGGTGTATACATCGCTTCCTTTTTCAGAACTTCGACATTAAGACAAAGCTATTAAGACAGTCAACACATGCTTTCGGTACAGAGATCGTTACTATATAAATAATTTATATTATTATAATACACGATATCTATTTATATTATTTATATTTAAAACTTGAAAACTGCTGTAGAAAGGAGCGATGTGCAACCAAAAATGCCTACTAGAATAATTTTATTTTATCCTTGACTGCTTACCTCCTCCATTAATCATTACAGTCACAAAAGGAAAGTATATTGAACCTTAATTTAATATTTGATATCCAAATGGCTTAAATAAAATTATCGGACTGCCTAGGATCCGAACCCCGATGCTCGGTATAGAAGGTAGGCACGCTACCATTACTAAACACATCCAAGCCCCGTGCGTGGCTGGGAGATACGGAAGTTTTGAAATATTGTATTAATAGCTTGCATTAAAGAGCTTTTGAAAGGATGAAGGCCGAGTTTGAAGGGAGGGAGGGGGGGGAATAAACTCATTATTTTAATGTTATGATATTTGAATCGTTTATTTCAGAAACCACCTAAGTGCGCTTTTTTCAACTTTCGGAAAACTAAAGAAAACTGTTTTGCAGCTTAAGTATAGGTCTACTCTCCTTCAAATATTTTTTTACCAAATCAAAAACATGCTATTGGGATAATCTAAAAGATGTATTTACCTTTAAATTGTACAGTAGCACCAAAACACATGATTTGAAATTTTGTCGCTTAGGTGGTGTCTGAAATAAACGATTCATTTACTATAGCGGTCAAATTACTTTTAATCTAATTTATTTATTTTTTAAATTAATTTAATATCTTTTTCGACATCCTTCGACGTCCTTCATTCTCCGACCAGCCTGGCCGGTAGGCTAACTTAATTTCTTATTTTTATTAAACTAAGAAGAAAAAAAATCTTTAAATTAAAATAATATTTAGAAGAATACCTCATTTGCATCAATATTTTGAATAAGACTAGGTCGTTGAGCGTCCCTGACAAGGCCAATAGCCGCAAGAACAAGAACCAAATTTCCAACAGCGAAGGCGATTAATGAAGCAGCCAGGAATACGGTGACCGCCAACGGTGATGAAGGTTCTCTTCTTCTGCCATTGTTAAACGTTTGTAAACCGGCAAGAATACCGGCAACACCAGCACCAACCGCTACCGCACCACCCCATAATCCAGATGCCACATTGGCGAGCGATGCCTCGTGGATAATCGCGAATACAGCCAAAACAGCCATTGCCACGCCAAGGGTGAGTTGAGAGGCACCCAGAAGAGATGCCCAACTATCCGACCAGATGGATTTTCCGCTATCACTTGACTGCACAAACAACACAATAACAGAACTAATTAGTTTACGCTAATTAGTTTAGATAATTTTGAAATTAAAAAAAAAGAAAATTCTAAAATTAATATACTACATTCTACTCTTTTTCCGTCACTTTTATTTTAAATTGGGACCTGCATTATTCAAATTTTCATTCATTTAAAATGGATTAATTAATTTAGATTTAATCTAAAAATCAGATTAGGTCCAAAATCTAATTAAGTTTGGCAATCACTTAATCAAGGCTTTAAATAATTGGTATCTAATACTGAATAAATGATAATAAATAAATTTTATCACCAGGACAGTCGAGAACCATGCTGGCTGGCAGGGCCGGAACTAGATTTTTTAGGGGGGCAAAATTTAATTTGCCGACCCCCTCCTTGAAATTTTCTATACAAAATTTATATCATTTTACCTTTTTTTTAGAAAATCTTTCTTTAATTGCCGCCCTCTGATTTCTGCAGCCCGGGGCACATGCCCCCACTGCCCCCCACCCCGGCCCTGCTGGCTGGACTCTGGGGATGTATATTAATACAAGCCCTCTCCCCACAATAAAAAATTTTTTAATTCGACTATCGCCTTCTCTACGTTCTATGCTTGTCAGAAGAAAAACAAATTTTCATGAGCAAAGGGCCTCGATGAAAATATTTATTTTTTTTTTATGAGTCAATTAAATCGCTTGGGCCCTCTCAGAAAGAAAAATTTAATGAAAATAATTTTAATTCTTTTCCATTAGGAATTAGGATTTATAGTTGAAGCCCAAAAAGCCCGGACCCTGGGGATCTTCACCCCTCCCCCTGGGAGGGGGTAGGGGGGGGGGGGAGGGGAGAGGGGGGGAAAAAAAGAAAAAAAAGGTAATGAGAAGAAAGAAAAAGGAGGGGGGGAAAGCCCCCCCAAAAACTCAGCCGCCCTGATGTCGGCAGTCCACTTTATCTCTCGAAACCACTCGGGACCACTGAACCTTAGATTTTGATAATAAATAGTTCATCTAGATTGCGAACTTGTCTACATAGAAATTTGTCAACTCTTAATATTTCTCTCGAATGCTAAAATTTGCAATCTACTTATTAAATTCAAACAGCCGACTGCGGTACTGTGGTCTAGTGTAAGCCGACTCCGGTACCTAATTTTTTCGTCTGTTTGAATATATAAATATTAATTAAATAAATAGAAGATTAATTCTCATTACAATTTTCGGCCAAAAATTTTGAGTATTTAAAAACTCAAAAAAATTATCACAAAATAAATTTCCCATGACTAGGATATTTGGACGATGTTATGCATGAAGGAACCAAACGCCATTAACCCATATTTTTTTTTTTACAAAAAAAGTGCACAGAGTAAATAATGTTGTGATTTAAATAAAGAGGCAGATCTTTTTCCCTACAAGATGGCGGTCTTATCTCAATTTCGATCATAATTGCGCTTGGTTTCTTTATGCATAACATCCTCCATTTGAGGCATTATATAAATTATATATGGACAAAGTCATATTACAGTATATTTATTATAAAAAATTTCTATCTTAAAATCAGAACCTCTAATCTTTTCAATTTCTCTTAAAGTAATTTATCATATCATAGTAGTTAATAAAATAAAATGATGACGATTAATTTTATTTATTTTTCTTTAAGCAAATCATTTATTTAAATAATCAAGGTAAAAGCGTAAAAAGCTCCATCTCTTCTCATCTGTTTGCTACACCTAATACACTTCAAAAGAAATCTTTTCACCTCAACTTGCACTTTCGAATTGATCAAGAAAATTGGTCTAAAAAGATAAATATAAAAAAAAATTCACTGATCTATTTTAAAGACTTACTTTACAAATATTAGCTATTTTCTATATAATTTACACACACTCTCTCTCATTTATTTATTTATTTTTTTTTTTTTACTTTCTTTTACATATATATATATAATATATATAAATGTTTATATATATAGAGAGAAAGTATTGGATTCATGTAAAAAATTCGATGTCGAGATTTTGATGGATATACACGTTTTGGGGTCCCCTGAATCCAAAAAACTGGTTTTCGCGACATGGTCTGTCTGTGTGTGTGTGTGTGGGTTCAATTTAAAGCATGAAGGAATTGAGCTAGTAGGTTGAATTTTTATATTTAAGTTAGGCCCCCATCTGAGGCGTGAAAATAAGCTTTTTATCAAAATCAGCCAAAAAGTACTAGTACTTTACTGATGTAGTTTTTCAGTTTTTTCGATTTTCTGAAAATTCGTTCTTCAACGATTTTGATCAAAAATCAATTATTTTTTAGATGCTCTTTAAAATGTATATTCTCATTTTGCCATTGAAATCTTCTGAAGACCACTTTACTCTTGTACTCCATAGAAAATATAGGAGAAATGTTTGCGATGGTAACAAAATATAAATTTTTTCACATACTAATAAATTTTACATCTTGAATTCTAATATATCGGGGGAAACTAAATATATGTCGAAACGAAAAATCTGGTGTGACAAGCACAGAACTGTGCGCCAGTCATAACAGATTTTTTTTGTCTTTCGCATTTGAATAGGCTACCATATTTAAATTTGACAATGCAGTTCTAGGATATTTTAATGTCTCCAACAATCGTCATTGATGGAATGTATCTTTTTTGAAATGGTCATGTAACGCGATCTAAATATCACTTTCCATAATTAACTATCTCGAGCCATAGGCCTATACATAGAATGGGGGTTGAATTTTGGTCCACTCGTGTACATGTAATATCGATGTAAGGCGCGTCAAGAAACTTTAATTTCACCTTTGAATTTCTCTTTCTAATACCAAGGATGTAAAAATGATGAAAAATTCTATAATAATATGCATCTTCAATGATTATTAGTTATATATATCCATTCATATTCTCATAAATCATTTTAATAATTACCTTTATCAATTTTTACTAACATTTTGTTTTATTATGTTATTAAAGTTAATTTTCTATATAAAAAACATTTTTTTTTTGTCTTTGTCGAGTTTACTGTTGTTTAAAAGCATCTAAGAAAAAGAGGCGTACTTAATTATGTATGTCATATGTTCATGTGATTAACTTGGAAAAGTGGGTCTTTTCAAATTGTAATCGTTTTATTTGTATAAAACCCCGCTACAAACAGTATTTTCATATTTAATTAAAATTCGAATTTAACACGCTAAAATATTGTAAATTTTACCTGGAAAAATTCAAATAACAATCAGTAATTGATGCATCATGGAACTGCAATTAACGCATACTTACACACCACGAATAGACACTCACTCATTTTTAGAAAAAATTGTCAATTTTCATTATCTCTATGGTAGTTTTTGTTCCTTAATTGTCCTAGGCTTTCATTAATACAAAATACCAATCAAGCTTTATTTACAATATAATTAGCAGACAACTGGTTAAATAATTAGGCCAGACTCTCTTTAATAGTCTGAGTCTGAAACATAAAAAGGGATCTTTTACTCTCTATATTTATTTAAAAGGTAGCCTAAAAGTAAATTGGGATGCAGGGATTTTTTTTGTTTTTATTTAAGATATTTTTCGACATCGAAGGCCATTTAGACCCCGTCCCTATTTATTTAAATTGATTTGTAGCAAATTCAATTATATGGCCTAACAAGACATGTGAGTGTTTTTTATTGGTGAGGCCAAACATCCCATGGCCCCCGGGAATCGAACCCAGGATCTCCGCCTTTCCAGGGCGTAGGCGTGCTATCCAAATCTCGAAAAATATTTAGCTATAACTTAACCCCGCTGCCCTCTGGGCTTTGCTGCTTACAGTAGTGTGTTAGAGCAGATCCAGATATCTGTCCCTCTATTGGTTAACCAAGCGGCGCATAAGTGAAAAATTTTTCTTTAAAGTTTTTCACGTTTTCGTTACGAGTTAGTAACTTGCGCGACTAACTGCATATAAGGGGAAGTGAGTTTTATTGGGGCAGGTCGAGGGTCCGGTGGCCTGGTGCAATGGATAGCACGCCTACGCCCCGGAAAGGCGGAGATCCTGGGTTCGATTCCCGGGGGCCATGGGATGTTTGGCCTCACCAATAAAAAACACTCACATCTCTTGTTAAATATATCTATGACTAGTTAAGTCCGAATTGAGGTATTTTGAATACTATTATCTTATTCAAATACAGGGTGTCCGGTAAAGAATGGATAACCTTGAAATGTCTTATAGTATAACATATGGCCGTTCAGAAAAAAGAATTGAACAAAATATATCATAAGTTACCTATGTTGATTTTTTTAAAAGAAGGTCTATTTTACCTTGTTTTACTTTTATGAACACTACGATCAGAAATGAATGTATTCTTGTTTGTTGTTTTTTATTTTATCACGAACTATGCAATAGATAAACAGTGAATAGTTGCTAGCTATTGCCATTTTTATTAAAAATTAGAAATTAAAATAATTATGTTTTTTTTTTTATTTTTTATAAAATGCATATGTAGTGGTGAGTCAATTGGGCTGCCTAACATAGGGTTTCAAATGGTCAGGGTGCAAATGTTTATGTTCCCCATGGTATTTTGTACGAACTTATTAGACAGTTTTTTGGCTAGTATTTTTTCAAACTAAATCAGGGATTATTTTTCGATTTAATACGTAATTATATTTTTAATTTAATACTAGATTTTTAGTAATATTTCAATTTTATGCGGAGGGATTTTTTTGTTTGTAAATAGTTCACTGCCCGTAAGAGCTCCCGAAAAGACTGTGTGTATGTTTGTGTGAATGGGAAAAAAGTGTGTTAAAAAAATAGCTATTTCTACTTTTTTCTATTAGAACGACAATAGGAGGAGGGTGAAAGAGAATTACATAATTACCCCCTACCCTCGCCCCTCCCCCTCTTCTCTATAAATAATCTAAAAAAATATTTTTAACTAAAAAATATTTTAATGACAGTACAAAAAAGTTAATTGAATAATTATACTTGTATTCGAGATAATTAGAATTGGCAATTAAAGAGAAACCAAGTAATTTTTTTCTATCTTTAATGCTTATAAAAATTATATTAAAAAAAAAAAAAGATAGGAAGAAAATTTTTTAAAATTAAACAATAGGATTAAATTTGGGGATTTCTCAACGGTGTATTATTATATTATCTTTTAATGATTAGTCCTATGTGAATTTAAAAACATTATTATTTTTTAATTCGATATTAATTATAAAATTAAGAACATCTTAAATTTTATACTTCATTACAATATATTGACCAACAAATAAGATGAATGAAACTAGTATAGTAAAAAATATACTGTAGATTATAATTTTTTCCCTCTTATCTCTCCTATCTTTAATTTCGACTTATATTATACGAAAATATAATTTTTTATAATACCTTAAGAAGTATAAATTCAATGCTTTTGTTGCTGGAAACATAGACAACCAATATGACCCACTTTCTGTTAAAAGTGTTTTCCTGGAAGATAGGCAACTTAAATGACATGCTCACTAAATATTTTTGACATTAATTACTCTACAGCTTAATCAGGACCGGAGGGTCTAATTCATACACAAAAATATTTTTCAAACCACAGTTCCGCCCTTACATAAACACACCCAAGCCTTTGATATATATTTCCTGGCAAAATATAAATGTTTCCGTTTTAACAAGAGCCCCCGGATCTTCTTAATTTTTTAATATCAAAATATTTACGAAATTTACAAATATTTTTTTTAGTTTATAAAAAATTACGAATTTTTCAACCGTAAAATTTCAATTCATTAAGCTGACAAAAATGTTTAGAAAATAAAGACTACCAGGTATCTTCAGAATCAGAAGAAAAAGCGACATTTTTTATATAAAAGCACATGGACCTTGACTTCAGATAATCAACTTAAATTTGCTAATCGAGAAAAAAAAAATCCTTATAATGAAAAGAAAAGTGAATTTCTCACAAGGGAATGTAACGATTGTAAATAAAATATGACACCTAAACTATCGAGCCAAAACTAACATTATTTGATTTACGGTAGCCTATATGCAAAATATGATTTGAATACGTTAGAATCCGTTTTCGACAAAATTTGCATCTACTGTATTTTTAGTCTAAATCAAATGGTTCGGTTGGGAAGTTTTAAAAAATAATTTTTAATTACCGAAGGTAAGGGAAAGTTGTGTTTTCAAGAAAACATTTACCAATTTGGCAGTCACCTAGGGAAGCTACCTGGGTTCTCCTTAACAAATAATCTTTTTTTTTATAGCTAGTTTATTTAACTACTCGATAAAAAAATTTTAATTCTTTAACTTTCGTATTTTTTTTTTCTTAAACAAAGCTTTTGTTTATTGCTTTTCGTTCTATTAAATGTTAAACATTTGAGAGTGAGATGAGAAAAACTTAAATAGAGAAACAATAATATACATTATTAATCTGAAATATGAATTTTAATGTAAATAAAATTTTAGTTCCGGCATATTTATAAATAAAAATATATTAAAATGCAAATTTCCTTTATTATAATGCGCGGATTTTATTATTAAAGATGAGTCAATCTTTTTTATTCAAAACACTTTTTGATTTTTTTTTTAACCGACCTTAAATCTACACTAATAATAAATTTTCATTTTTTGTTAATAATAAAAAATCTGGTGTGACTGGTCGCTCTGTACACAATTTTCTCTTATCTTCGGTATTAAAGTTGTGTTTAGTGCTTGTCACAATAGATTTTTTTGTCTCGAAATATATATATAGTTTCCGCCGATATATTAGAATTAAAAGTGTACATTTTTTTAAACACTCACACTGTTTTCTCATTCACACTCACACTCATACAGTCTTTTTCGGCAACTCAGACCATATAAAACTTTGACGAATACCGTTGATTAATTAATATATATATTTGGGGTCCAGGCATTCTTATTTAAGCCTTAAATAAAATCATAGGACTGCCTGGGATCCGAACCCGCGACCCTTGGTATACAAGGCCAGCACGCTAACCTCTACACCAAGCCAGAGGGCTTGTCAAATTTATAAACATTGGAAAATACACTGAATTTATATTTTGTTACCATGACAACCATTTTTCCTATCTTTCCTATGAAGTACAAAAGTAAAGTGTGCTTCAAAAGATTTCAAGGGCAAAATCAGAATATAGTGAATACCTTTTAAAGAGCATATAAAAAAAAATAATTGATTTTTAATCAAAAATTTTTTAATCAAAATCGTTGGAGCGAATTTTGAGAAAATCGAAAAAAAAAAAAACACTGAAAAAGTGCATCAGTAAAGTACTAGTTTTAGACATGTTTAAAAGCTTATTTTCTCGCTTCAGAGGGGTGCCTAACTTAAAAATAAAATTTCAACTTCTTAGCTCAATTTCTTCATGCTTTAAATTGAACACAGACACACACAGATGGACCATTTTACATCAGTAAAGTACTAGTGCTTTTTGGCCGATTTTATTTAAAAGCATATATTCACGTCCTTTCACCAATCTCCGATGCAATTATATTTTATAGAATTTATAAAATATAAACTTACACAATAAAATACAGTTATCAGAATGACTATTAATTAATATCAAATATTAATCATTACATTTCCATTTCTTTTTAATGATGAATGACTTCAGAAAGGGGAATGTGCGCTATGATATTCTTTGCTCAAGGGCAAACAGGTCATTAGCTATAAGAAAAAAATTGAATCTTTTTTTATAATAATATAATCAATTGTAATAATAACTCAAATATAATCGACATTGAAACTAAAATTAAATATTTTTTCCAAGTCTAAAATTAAAAATTTTTTATATTCCTAAAGAGGTTTAAAAAGTAATCAAAATTGAATACGAATAAATTTTATAATAAGCCTATATTCAACCCTTCTACTATTACAGAAAAGTAAAAATAATTATTTATTAATAGTATTCCACACTTTTAAAAGTTAACTTTAAAGATGTCACTTTTAACATATATTTTATATTGCGAAATTTTTATATTCTTATTACTTCACTATTTGTTGCAAATATGTTATTAGCTTCATATTCTTTTAATGGATTTCTTTTACAACAGATCCTTTATTGTTAATAGCTTGGAATATTTTAATTTTTATTCTACAAAAATATTATTTTCTTTAGCAATTAATTAAATATGAACAAGGATATTCTGATCTTTTAATTATCTTCTCTCTTCATTTATTTTTCTTTTTGTTTTTTTTAATTTTACTTTTTCTTCATTAATTCAGGAAATTCTTTATGATTCTTAATTACATTTTATATTTTTATTTCTTCCTATTTCCTTAAAATTAAACACTTGCGCGAGTTTTTATCAAAGAAATAGTCATTTTTCTTAGGTAGGCAAAAAATTTTCTTTTTTTTTTTGCCCAACGCAACCTACGGGCTTGGTCTAGTTGGTGGCGTGCCCACCTTCTATACCGAACTTCGCGGGTTCGGACCCCAGGCAGTCCGATGATTTTATTTAAGTCATTTGGTTACCAAATAGGGACGGGGTCTCAGATGCTGAAAGAGTTTTAAAAAATCTAATATTGCGTGGCCCCTGAAAAGTGTGGGGCCCATAGGCAATCGTCTACTCCGTCTAATGGGTAATCCGGCACTGGCCCTTCTACGGAGAAAGTTAAAAATCTATAAACCTACAATATAATTGTATGTAAAAAATTAAATTATTAAATCAATATTTATTCTTAATTTGTATGTTAAACAAGAGAAAATTTGTAAAAACAGGCTTGACCTCTTTTTAAATTCATTTTGAACATATCTCAACAAATCTTTAACGCCGACTCTCCGTCATAATAGAATCTTTGAGCAAATATGGTTGCCTATCTCCCGGCTGGCAGGCTCTATCGTTAAATGAGCATGCCGGCCGGCCGGCAAACTTTAAACAGCGATTCTCAAATTTTTATATTTCGCAATTCCTTTTCTATCTGAAATAATTCTGCACCCCTTTCCCTATATATAATAGGAAGTTTTTTTTTTTTTTTTTTTAAACATTCGAACTCACATTCACACAGTCTCTTCGGCAACTTAGGCCATTTAAGACTTTGACGATAACCGTTATATATCCCATATATATATATTTTGGGTCCAGGCATTTTTATTTAAGTCATTTGGTATCCAAATGCCTTAAATAAAATTATCGGACTGCCTGGGGTCCGAACCCGCGACGCTCGGTATAGAAGGTAGGCAGGCTACCAACTACTCCAAGTCCCGTGGGCTAATAGGAAGTGAAATATTGTATTAATAGCTTGCATTGCTTTTGGTAAACATCGGACCATTAGGGGGCGCTCTAGAGGAGGGGGGCAATGTTTTCTTACATAACCTATAATCTTTTTTATATATTCAGAAACTAGACTTTCTCCAGAGTAAAATAATATATATTATTTGTATCCTAATTTATCATAAATTTGTTAAAAATCATTTAAATTCGAAAATTGTGGATAGCAACAGAGCAAAATCAAAACAAATAAACAAACGCGTTGCGTTATTTCTTTGAATAATGGGTGGGCAAAGTTGTGCGCTCGGCTTAGTCCGACCCTTTATTTTTTTTTTTTATAAAAAAACACTTGTCAGACTTTTTCTTTAAAAAAATCATATAGGAAAAATGTTTTTTATTTTATAAAATTTTCAATCTCAATCTTTTTTTTTTTTAAACACTCACACTTTTTACCCACTCACACTCACGCACACATGCACACAGTCTTTTTGGCAACTTAGGCCATATAAGACTTACGATAGTCGTATTTTAATAATATATTTATTTAAGCCATTTGGTATCCAAATGGCTTAAATAAAATCATTGGACTACCTGGGTTCAAATACTAATACTAAGTTCAAAACTGACACCTTCTTAGGAGTCCTCTTTCACACGAATGATATTTTATGTTAGTAATATTTTATTTTTATGTCTATAACTATTTTTTTTTTAATATTTCAAAGCATATTTATTTTATTCTTCATTAAATTATTAATCATCATATCGTATTCATTTGTTATCTTTTATGCAACTTGAAATTATGAAATATTGCTTAGTCTATATATATTCCTCACATAAAAGTAGTGTCCTGAATTTGCAATTCTTTTATATATAAATAAAGAAAATTAATATTTTTTTCAATAGGATTTTTTTCTATTTTATCTAGGCCTATTCTACATTTAATAATAATAATGAATTTATTTTCTATCACTAACTCCTCTTCTTATAGGCCTATACTTGTTAGACCTAATCTATATAGATAACACTACTCGGCAAGATCGAATTTTTTTTCGAGCCCCGAGATAATTCCTTCAAATTCTTAAGTAAAATGACCTCCTGAATCCAAATATGACATCCGTTTTACCCCCACATACCCTTTTCGGGAGAGAGCCCCCTACTTATTTCCACCCCTTTTCGTTAATCTTAAGCACATGAATCAAATTTGGAGGGATGAAAAGAAATATTTTAACCTTAATATTTCTTCTGAAGGCCTAGAGAGGTGAAAAGTTCAAAAACATGAACATTTGAATCCAAGGGGGGATATGGGGGAGGATTTTGTCCCTTAAATTACAAAAAAATCATTAAAAATGATCAATTTTTTTTCTCGCAGTTTTTTCACTGCTTTTCTTCATATTCCAGCTAACAGACCTCCCTCACTCTTCCTTCCCTCAACAAAAAAAAATATATATAGGCTAAAGCGGATGAAGCCTGAGAGAGATCTGTTAGCTGGATAATGTAGAAGATCAGTGAAAAAATCGCAAAAATAATAGAAAATCATTTTTAATTATTTTTTTGCAATTCCCCCTCCTTGGAACCAAATGTTCATGTTTCTGAACTTTTCACCTCTCTAGACCTTCTGAAGAAATGTTAAGGCCAAAATATTCTTTTTCATCCCTCCAAATTTATCATGACCCTAAAATTAACGAAAAGGGATGGAAATAAGTAGGAGACTCTCTCCCGAAAAAGGTACGTGATGGGGTAAAACTGAGGTCATCTTTGGATCTTACTTAAGAATCTGAAGGAATTCTCTCGGGGCTTTTTTTCATGCCGAGTAGTGTATTAATAGTAAGCTTACCCTAAATTTATTTCTACTCGAATCCTTTAAAATCGGTAAATTCAAAATTGAAAATATATTGATGAGAATTTTTAGAAAACCTATAAGCTTCTTCTTGAGGAAATAAAAATATTACTACAGTTGTATTAATTTTTATTTTCATCATGACATTTGTAAATTTTCTCTTTATGTATATTTCGCCTTGTTTCTTATGATATTTTCTTGAATACGAAGGAAATCACCCTTTAAAAACTAAAAAATGTTATCTTTGGACATTCATTTAAACTTTAAATGGCAAAACCATAGTTTTTTAAATTTTATATTCGAAAAATAATACACCTCTTAAAGTTTAGTGATCGTCTATATAATTTTCTTAAAAGAAACCCTCCAGCTATATTCTTATAATTATAGCTTATCAGCATTCACTATGAAATATGAAAGAAAAGGTGAACTTTTTTATTCCATTCACTCAGGATTAAAGACAGATATCTTATTTGGAACAGGTATAAACTGTAATCTACAAATCGTAAAGGTCTATCTGCTTTGCTTAGCATTTCCTAATCAAATTTTTGAAATAAATTTGGTTAAAAGTTTCTGAACAATATTCCAAACAAAAAATCTTAATGTCAAATATCAAAATTTTTCGACAGCTCCATTAATCAATTTCTTCTTCTTGATAATTGAGATTTTGTTTTTTTGAGCAGCCCCATTATTCTGGCTCTATAATTCTAATGACATCAGAAAGGGGGTTTCGTTGACGTATTTTAGAATAATTGTCTTCAAATTAAAGAGTGAATTTATGTAGTCCCGCCCGGCTCGGCCCACGTGCCCCTCGCATTTCGTTTGCGGGGGTGTAATTTACACCACTGGCACCAAAAATATAACAATAAGGCAGTGGCGTAGCTAGCTTAACCTTGCACAGTACCTTTTTAGCGCCCTCCCCCCATTCGAAAACCATTTAATATTATATGTAAAATATACTCGCAAATTAATAAATAAATAAAGTAGTAAAATAGATAAACTCATAGGCTCAAGCTAGGCTTTAAACTTGAGACAATATTATCCAGCAATTTTTACTTTCTCTTACCTATGTATATATGTAATATATATATAGAGAGAGAAAGTATTGGATTCATGTCAAAAATTCGATGTCGAGATTTTGATGGATCTTCACGTTTTGAGGTCCCCTGAATCCAAAAAAGTGGTTTTCGCGACATGGTCTGTCGGTGTGTGTGTGTGTGGGTGTGTGTGTGTGTGTGGGTGTGTGTTCAATTTTAAGCATGAAGGAATTGAGCTACGAGGTTGAAATTTTATATTTAAGTTAAACACCACCCGGGACCGGAAAAATAAGCTTTTAATCAAAATCGGCCAAAGAGTACTAGTACTTTACTGATGTACTTTTTCAGTTTTTTTCGATTTTCTCAAAATTTGCTCCAACGATTTTTTTTTAAATTCAAAAATCAATTATTTTTTAGATGCTCTTTCAAATGTATATTCTCATTTTGCGATTGAAATCTTCTGAAGACCACTTTACTCTTGTATTTCATAGGGAAGGATAGGAGAAATGGTTGCCATGGTAACAAAATATAAATATTTTCCCATACTTATAAATTTTACATCTGAATTCCAATGTTCCGTACTGTCGGGAACTAAATATATGTCGACACAAAAAATCTGGTGTGACAAGCACAGAACACAACTTTCGATTACCGAAGGTAAGAGAAAGTTGTGTGCTGTGCGCCAGTCACACCAGATTTTTTGTTTTTCGGACCATTTGTGACGCCCCTTTGTGAGTAGCGCCCGGCGCCCCCCTTGCCCACCCCTCGCTACGCCACTGCAATAAGGGAATTGATAAGGAACTGAAATTTTAATAAAAAATTTTTCACTGACGAATTACAATTATTTTATAGCCTAATAAATAAGATTTTCTTTAGGTTATTTTTACTTTCTCTTACCTATGTATATATGTAATATATATATAGAGAGAAAGTATTGGATTCATGTCAAAAATTCGATGTCGAGATTTTGATGGATCTTCACGTTTTGAGGTCCCCTGAATGCAAAAAAATGGTTTTCGCGACATGGTCTGTCTGTGTGTGTGTGTGTGTGTGGGTGGGTGGGTGTGTGTGTGTTCAATTTTAAGCATGAAGGAATTGAGCTACGAGGTTGAAATTCTATATTTAAGTTAAACACCCCCCGGGACCGGAAAAATAAGCTTTTAATCAAAATCGGCCAAAGATTACTAGTACTTTACTGATGTACTTTTTCAGTTTTTTTCGATTTTCTCAAAATTTGCTCCAACGATTTTTTTTTAAATTCAAAAATCAATTATTTTTTAGATGCTCTTTAAAATGTATATTCTCATTTTGCGATTGAAATCTTCTGAAGACCACTTTACTCTTGTATTTCATAGGAAAGATAGTAGAAATGGTTGCCTTGGTAACAAAATACAAATATTTTCCCATACTTATAAATTTTACATCTGAATTCAAATGTTCCGTACTATCGGGAACTAAATATATGTCGACACAAAAAATCTGGTGTGACAAGCACAGTACACAACTTTCGATTACCGAAGGTAAGAGAAAGTTGTGTGCTGTGCGCCAGTCACACCAGATTTTTTAATTTAAAACCGGATTGGTGACACCCTACAATCAGCGTGTGGAACATCCCCCGGTAGCACTTGATATGTTTTTAAATATTATTTAATAAATTCAAACCCTTAAATGGCCTCAATAGCCGAAAAGGGTTAAAAAAATTTAAAATAGGCTCTGCGTGATTAATCTAAATAAAATTTTTAACTTACTTTGGATACATCGGAACTTGTCGGTGGTGATTTGGCAGCAAAAAAATTCGGCTCCCGATCAGTTAGAGAATCTTTAATTGACGTAATCTGCAGCGACGACGAAGTCGCGCTATTCGTTTTCTCTTGGGATTCCATTTGTTAAAATCTCCTCTACTAAACAATCATCTGTTTTTTTTTGTTTTGAAACAATAAAATCAAAAACACCCTCACATACACTATTTTTAATTTTTTTTGAAAATCAACACTTTAATTTTACATGATTCGCACACACGTGAATTTGCACTTGTCACTCACTTTATAGTCTCTGCTCTCGATGTTCTCTGGTCGGCTTTCGCATTCAGACTGAAATCACTAGAGAGTGTATAGCCGAAGAAGGCGTGAAGAGAGTGGAAAGGTGGACTTTCTGTGTCTGTCTGTGTGTGCACGTTCATCGTGTTGTTGTTGTTGTTGTTTTTGAAAGAGACAAGGAGAAAACCTCTTCCTCGTTTCTTTGCAATTGAACACTTAAAAAAAAAAAAAAAGAATTTTAATTTAAACATGATATCGGCATAAGTCAGTTCAGTTCAGTGAACCATCCACATATACACTGAAATTCGATTATTTTGGCTAACGTTATAATTAGCGAAATGAGATTTGGAATATTATTATGATTGTTTGCTGATCCTCCACTCTTCTAAGCAAGAGCAAATATTTGATCGAATCCATAATTAACTTTACTCACCCATGAAATTACCCTCTACGTGATCAAAGTTTCTCCAAGTTGTATTTTTTTTATTATTATCTTAAATATAATCGAATTTTCTATTTGCTCGCATCAGGCATCTATGAGCTTGAAATTTTTTCTTCTCTCGTATTCAAGTCTCCTCGCGTCAGCTTCCAATTTCAATTCATAACTATCCATACAATCAGCCCCCAAAGAATCAATCAAACAAGCACAGAACACAACACCGATGGTAAGAGAAAGTTGTGTGCTGTGCGACCAGTCACACCATGTTTTTTTTTCTTTACCAATATACTATTCATCCTTTGATTATAAAGCACAAAATAATTAATGGTGTCAACTTGTGTAGACTGATTATGTCACGATGGAGGCAGAGGGACTTTATATGGAACAGCAGAATGAGTGGTCAAAAAAACAATTTGGAACCATAATATAATCGAGATCAATGTCGTATATAATTCAATAGATTTTTATATCTATAATATAGTAAAATTAAAATAACCACTCAATCAATTCGTTTCTATAAAATTTTTAAAATTGAAGGGTCCATTATGGAAAATGATCTTATTTTTTTTACCATTATGCTTAAATTTATTTACGATATTTACCTCTCCCCTATTGATCCCCAAACCCCTGACCCCTTGGTTGAAACACTGTATCAACGCTACCCTAAAAAGTGGCTTCTCTTTTTTTACTTTCTCTTACCTATGTATATATGTAATATATATATAGAGAGAAAGTATTGGATTCATGTCAAAAATTCGATGTCGAGATTTTGATGGATCTTCACGTTTTGAGGTCCCCTGAATCCAAAAAAGTGGTTTTCGCAACATGGTCTGTCTGTGTGTGTGTGTGTGTGTGTGTCTGTGTGTGTGTGTGTGTGTGTGTGTGTTCAATTTTAAGCATGAAGGAATTGAGCTAGGAGGATGAAATTTTATATTTAAGTTAAATACCACCCGGGACCGG